>VNJV01001264.1:0-13733 GCA_008042635.1 Drosophila nikananu | reverse complement strand
GATTTTAGTGTGGTTTGGTTTTTTCTTTTAGTTTTTTAATGGAGAATTTATCTGCATTTAAAACTCGATTTCTAATTTTGTCCCAATTTTTTAATATTTTGACGATGTAACTTCTTACATTTTATTGAAAAAAATTGGTACATTTTTGGCTCAAAAATCGCGAACTTTTTCAGTGGTTTTTTGATCGTAACTTTGCCTAAACTCAACGGATTTCTGAGTGGCTTGGTTTTTTCTTTTTAGTTTTTAATGGAGAACTTTTCTGCATTTAAAACTTGATTTATAATTTTTTGACAATTTTTACGATGTAACCCCTTTCCTTTTCTTGAAAAAATGGGTCACTTTTTTGGCTCAAAAATCGCGAACTTCTTTAGTGGTTTTTTGATCGTAACTTTGCCTAAACTCAACGGATTTCAGTGTGGTTTGGTTTGGTTTTTTCTTCTTAGTTTTTAATGGAGAACTTTTCTGCATTTAAAACTCGATTTCTAATTTTTTGACAATTTTTACGATGTAACCCCTTTCATTTTTTTTTTAAATGGGTACATTTTTGACTCAAAAATCGTCTACTTCGTCAGTGGTTTTTAGGTCGTAACTTGGCTTAAACTCAACGGATTTCAGTGTGGTTTGGTTTTTTCTCCATACTTTTTAATGGAGAACTTTTCTGCATTTAACCCCCGATTCCTAATTTTTCAACATATTTTCATATAATTTAAGATGTGGCCCTTTATATTATTCTACAGCTTGGGTTATAATTTTGTCAATATTGGACTACTATATCATAGAGCTGCCAATGATTAATTACAAGTTAGCTTTCTTTCTTGTTTCCGGTAATTTCTGTGTGATTTTTTTCAGTGCATCATACTGGCGCTGCCATTTGCATGTGGCTCCGACACATTTCGGCTAGCAGCACCGAGAACCACAGTCACTACTACAAGTCACGCGTTGACCCCGCCCCTGTGTCCCCGGCGGGAGCCCCTGCCTCCTCGTGAGAGGCCATCCCCTCCGTACGGCTGGCAAGTTGCACTGATTATTTGCTTAAATTGCTGCTAATAACATGACAAGAAAGAGAGTGAGCGATGCGAGCGAAAGAGAGATCGCCCCCCAAGTTTGCATGCATTCGTAGTCTGACTTGGAGTCGGAGTCGGACTCGGATGTCTGTCCATCACTCGTTAATTTCTCGGCGGCTACGGGAGAAGGCTGTGGCTATCGGTGAGTGCCTGCCACCGTTTATCCATTCCGCATGGATGCATGGATTTCCCAAGCACAAATTGCCGCAAAAATTAGTTGCTTGACTCTATTACACATGCATACTGCGAGCTGCCACTGCAATTGCTGCTCCAATTTGGACCAGATGAGGTGGATCTACGTCGAGCGGCCAGAGACGTTGTTGCATGCCCCAAACCAGTGGCCACAAAAATGCTACAGTTTAACCTGCTCATAACTGGAGGGTATATGATATGGAAAACGAATCCACTTGCTGCAATTATGGCAGCAATTACTGTGCTGCTCCTGCTTCTGCACCTGATGTATAATTTGCGTTTGTCCGGAATCGGAATCCGAATCGAAGCCGAGTCACTTTTCACAGCTCGCGGCTCTGCCGCTGTCAGAGGAGAAACGAGGCCTGCCAGCCGGGTCATATGCAAATCCCAGCTCACCCAGCCCATCCAGCCCCGAATTCAAGTGTCGAGCAGTTGCAACAACCGAAGCCTAATGAAAGAATAACACGCCGCACGGCAGCACAAAGTCAGACTCGAGCCGGGGATCAGATCAGCCCGAGGGCTGTGACAATGAAACTGTGTCCGGAATGGACTCTGGCACGGTCAGGAGGTTGATGGAAAGCTGGATTTGACTTCAGCAACTATTATGTATACTTTGAGAACTACAAAAAAAAAATCAATATTTATACAATATTAACAGGTTTTTTCTGGGAAAAAAGGAACGCGAAAAAAATTAGTGCCTAAAAAGTTTCAACTATTGATAAAATGAGGTTCCTTTCATTACAACTTTATTACATCCCTATAAAATGGACTCTTCTTAAATGAATTACAATTACAATTATTAGGATCTCTCTTATCTTTTCGGTTCGACTGCTTGAACTTCCCCCAAATCAGCTAAAGCACAAGCCCCATCACAAAATCTCAACCACTTGCTCGCCTTTTCTGACGGTATGTTTCCATCTCCCAGCAAGACTGTGTGCGTTAAGCCCCGACTAATGAGCGACAAGTCCCGAAAACTGTCAGAAACACCCACCAATCTGCCCACCCCTGCCCGCCAATCAGACCCACAGAACAACCCCGACACGAAACAAATTAAGCAAAACATTCTGTAAATGTCGAAGACACGAAACACGAATTATTGTGCGCGCACCCAGCCCCCAATATAACATAAATCCGTGGCTGTATCTGTATTCAGTCTCGAGCTTTTTTCGGGGAGATACATGTGCGTAAATAAATCATTGGAAAGCAGAAGTGCGATGGCGCCAAAGAGCTTAACAGTTTCGGAACGGCCAAAGAGATACAGATACCACAGATTGACTAACCAGCCATCAGGGACCCACCCTGACACTTTCTTTTGAGGGAAAAGCGGGACCGTTACAACACGGTTTTCTGTGTCGGTAATCGCTGCAAGATCATCGTGGATCAGTGGATCAGTGAATCGGTAGATCGGTGGATCGGCGATCTCGGGATCGATGTTCAATGATCAGCATGGCGCCATCACGGGCCGGGATGCTGGAATTATGATGCCAGCAACCTCACGATGTCGTGCCTCCGATGGTGCTTGTTGTCTGTTGTCCGCTGGCTGCTGCATTCGTGAGCGATTCCAAGTCCAACTAATTGCCGCACGTTCGCACCCAATTAGTCGCGAACGGGTTGAATCTGCCGGCTAAGTGCAGCTATCAACACTTTGCAGTACATAGTACACTCGATGTAGATGCAGATTCGTTTTCTGGATTTACAGATCCCGAGGTATCACTGAGAAGAAATACCCCGAACGCGGTGTGGAAAATGGAGCGAGTAAAATGGTATTTTTTTTAGATTTTAAAGGGAGTTTAATATTATTATTTAGAATCTGTATTTATTCATTGCAAAATTTCGATCCTTTGCCTGATTTATTCTGCCTCAACTGTAGAATTAAATAGAACTTTAAATTTTAACACCTTGCATAGAGTTTTTCCCAAGTGCATCCGTGTGCACCCCGAATTATGATTTACATGGCATTCCTTTTTTAGGATTGAACTTCAAGCGTCAAAATATTGAACTGCCAGGCAGTTGCTGCATTTTTGGGGGAGTTGCGACCCTAAGTGGGGGGTGTTGACAAATGTCTTTTGTGCGGCGAAGACCCTTGTTGTGCCCTGCTCCTGGTTTGCCTTGACACGGAGTCCCTTCGCCTTGAGCCGCCAGCTGCTTGTAATTTTCACGCAACATTTTCCACTGTGTCTGCGAAGGCGTTTTCCGAAAAACTGGCAGAGGGAGCTAGGAAGTGGAAACACAAGGCCAGGGGGAAATATAGGGAGCGCCATTTGTATCTATCAGCGCCGTCAGAGTGCAATTGCAATTATGACTTGTGCATTTGCCGGCGATGATGAGTGAATATATTAATGACCAGCGATTTGTCTAAAGGATGAATGGGGTAATGGGACTGGAGCATCCAATTTCCCCTTGCCGACATGTGCTGGCCATTTCTCTAATGGCAATTCTCAAGTGCCCTAGTGCCTAATGTGAAAAATCTGTTTATCATTTCATTAATTACACAAAAATATTCCCTCAATCAAAATCAATTTATGACGCCTCCCAAAATAGCAAGCGAACTTTTGAATAAAAGAAAACCAATACGTATATTTATAAATTTTTTAAGACTATCATTTATTTTTCCAATTATTCAAACAATATTTAAGAACAAAGTTATTAAATAATGCGTTCATATATAGCCGATAAACAATATGTTTTGGTGCAATCGCCCTTACATATTAAGTGCAACTAAATATTTTGGATTTGCGAAGCTCAAATCAGATCAGAGGCAGAAGTTAGTCTGGGAAAGGACCGGCGGATCGGAGGAGATCTGGGGAATCAGGGGCTGTTTTCCGGAGAACCGGGCGACAATAGAGCACACATGATCAGCGCGTGTTTAGGCCGGCAAATCCTCGAACTTAACTCGGAATTTGTGAGCTCAAGCCCGGGTTGGCTGGAAATCCAAAGATCAGCGAGGGACTTCGCGGGATCTTCGCGCAAGGACCTCTTCGGGCGTGTCGCGCGATTTAATCCAATTATCGATGCTGCTGAGCGACAGAAGCGCGCGACAAGGGACCAGGAACAAGCAGGACGAATCCATAGGGCCTAACCAACACTTAGGGGCTGTGCCGCGGACTTGGTGTAGGCGGAAGGGCGGATAGGATCGTGGCTCGCCGAAGATCGCCCAGAAACAGATTATCGGCATTACCGCAATTATCGAACTGGCGGGGCAGGTCCTGGGCGTACTTTCAATGCGGTTTTCCGGGCGGCCTGCGTGTCTAATTGAAACCAAACCGCCGATCTGCCCATCTTACCTGCGCCTTATCATGCTATCCCCGATTCCCGATCTGTCTTCCGTCCTCCGTTCCGCGACAGCCATTCGCATTTGCATAATGAGGCCATAAAATATTTCGCTTGCATCCCACGAACCGCGCAAATTTGCGATAATTTGCGGCAGTTGTCGCGCCTCGATCGCCATATCCAAATCTCCACCACTCCATATAAAATAATTGCCACACCCACTTGGGCTGCACGGCAGGAAAAATCTGAAATAATTTGAAATCTTGAATATCATGATTATTTTTCTTATTTTAATCTTAAAAACTATGATGAAATGCTAATAAATTTTCTAAACTAATTTTCTAAAATAAATATTCCACGTGAGAAAATAAATAAAAACATTTCTTAAGTCACTTGGATCTGCAATTTTTAAGAACACCTGCTCCATATTTGCTAGTGAAGGGTATCAGTAAAATATATTTTAAATCTGAAATAAGAGACATGCAGTGATGACACATTTTTTCACTGTGTATGTCAGAGACTTGCCACACCTGACATCTCATAAAAAACTCATTAAATAATGGCCCTCGTTTGCGAGCTGATCGAAATTTTAATTAATCAACGGAGCTCGGCGGCACTCTCTCTCTCGTCGGCCCTCTCCTCGCGGTCGTCGGCCCTCTCCCAATTTCTTGGAACGAATTACCTGGCTTCTGATTCCTGATCATCCCGTCACCCGCCCACAATTTGAGCGAGAGTCAGCTCTCGCACTCCCGAGTCAGCAGAGTTTGGATGCGAAGGCATCGATAATTGGATTAAATGCGCAGATCCGCTGGGAAAGAGCCGCGGCTAGATCCAGCGGACAGATCCCTCGGATTTCGAAAGGCTTTTCGCTCTGGCTTAAGTTCGGGGAGGATTTGCCGTGATCCTCCATCGACGATGTTCTGATCGCAACTGATCTGAGATCTGCGACTAAGCATCGCAAATAGTTGCAAAATATTTATTGGCATTTAATTAAGTCTTGCGATTAGCCCAGAAAGGAAGTTAAACACTGGAGAAGTATTAAATCCAATTCCGAATTGGAGAAGACTTTTTATAGTCTTTGCCAAAATAAAGCCTCTGAGAACCAAAACGTTGTTCCCTGTGCACCAAATCCGCGCTATTAAAATTCAATTTCAACTTCCGTTTCGGCCAGACAAACACGAAAGTGTCACGACCGAGCGGGCGGTGTGGAACCGGAAACCCTTTTGATTACGGGTGGAAATTTTTAATTAAATCAGTGCCGAAAATGCTCAATTATTAAAACAAATAAAGCCAATTAGCTGTGTCAACACGAAACGATGGCAGCGCCGGAGATGGTGGTGTCTGGTCTCTGGAATGGCGAAGTGGCCAACCCTTGTGGCAATTATGCTTTCGCTAAACATCCATCTAGCCATCGCAGACTCCACACAGACGCGAAGCTGTTTTAATTGACACTGAAAAGCCGTCGCCATCATCGCGCATCGGTTTCTACTTCAGCTCCGCCCTCGTTCCCCTGGACCTCCTTTCGTTAGTCTAATAAAAAACACTTACGAGTACCTGAGTATCTGCCAGATACTTTTGCGGATAATATCTTCTTTATTGTTGGACGTGAGAGAGGGGATTTTTGTTCTACCTTAAATATATATACTACATACAAATGATATGTATTATATATTTGGTAAAAAATTTAAATTTTGATTTCGATTTTTACTTCGTGTTGGGTTGAAAACAAAACCTGTGGTGATGGTGGAAAGCCAACTTTAGATTTATGATCAGAGGGTATTTCAATAAAAGAGATTTTATTATTATTATTATTTTTAAATTTTTTCTATTATATTTTCTAAAAAGATATATTAAAAAAAGTTTCAAGCAAAGCAAAAAAGTATCTAATTATCTTTTTTTCGGTACGGTATATCATAAATTATTGCTGAAATAAAATAGATTCCCTCTTCATACAACACAGATAGTAACAAATACTTAAATTATACTGAAGAAAAAATAAAGATAGACAATGTGTCGAAGGGGTTTGTTTGTACTTTCGAAGAGGTATCTCTTAAATTTCGACGTGGAATGAATGCATGACGGAAAGAAAAGGTAGATAAAGTATCTTTGAATCTATATTCGTTGGGGTATCTCATAGATTGTTGCATATTTCCGTATTGCTCTCCATGTGAGAGAGATAGCACCACTCAGATACGGAGTGAGTCTCCTCTTCTCCCCCCTCCCTTCCCTTCTCCAACGCCACCCGGCGAGTATCTCTGGCAAAGCCGTGCAAAGTACTCCTGATAATGAGCTCCATCTCGTTGGCAATTATTAAATGAATTGGAATTATACGCTGCTGCAGCACCCCACCTTCTGCCCCTTTCCACCCGCTCCTGCCCTACCGCTCATTCCAATGGTGCAACCCCCTTGTTAGCAGCTGTCACGTATCTTTGTCTCGCTCGCCGCCACGCAGATACGGACAACAGCCAATCACCGACAGCTGCTGGGCCTGTTTATCTCGCTCGCCGGTACGGCTGTGGAACATGGAATGGAAACTCTACTTGTGGATTGCATTGGCCATGTGCGCATGGGAGAGCAACCACAGGCACTTCCACTGGAAGAGGAGGTCATTTTGAAATACTAATTAGTTTGCTCTTAAATGCAAAATAGTACTTCTGCTAACCGGAATAACAGTACATAAAGTGGATACTGAGCACTGCGGTACGGCCTTCTCTATCACATAACTAGAAAATGTTTCTATTGTTTTTAGGGATATAATTTTTTAAATTTAAGGATATAAAGTTATATCAGCTACTATTTGGTTTCGCAGTATTTACGGGCTTCAACTTACATGGGCCGGTGTAAGGCAAAAGTTTACTATCCCTTATCTCAGCTTGGACCCACCTTCAAACCGTATATCAAGTGAGGTAAATGCCAAAAATTCCGCCCCGAAAGCCATTGATTTGCGATCGATAACCTTTCGCGTGATGGAGCGGCCATAAAGCGCTCTCCCAGAGCTCATTGTCTGACTAATTAAATGATTTATCCCGAAACGTGAGGCCTGCGTCTGTGCCTGCCCGCCGATGGGAGGGAAAATACAGAAAACACAGAAATAAAAGAGCAAAAACCAATTACAATTACCGCACCCAGAGGTGCCACATGGATACAGATACAGATACTAGCTGCATCTGAGGCAGCAACTGTGCTTCTCCATCGAATCGACGGGGGAAGCCTTATCTAGATGCATACAAATCCAGCCAAGCGCACGTCAATTTATTCCATCCAGCCAGTCGGCCAGCCAGCCCAGCTCCTTTCGGCCAACATCCATTCATGGCCAGCAGAGGAGGCGAGAGTGCGTCTGTGTATATATTTACCTATGTTGGCGCTGCATGTTTTATACCTCCTCCTGCATCTTTAACGAGGTGTTTATTTTCACAACTCACAGCCGGCGGACGAGGATGAGTGTTGAAACTGAATCCCAAGCTGACCAGGTACTGCTACAACTGCAACTGAAGATGCATATGTATCCGTGAGTGCGCCAGACTGACTGCCTCAGTATCTGTGCTCGGTGTCGGAGGCATGGAGCCGAAGGTGTAGAAACCAAGTTACCGCCCATTTTCGTGCTCAAATGCCCCCTCGACCAACATCATGCAGATGCCAATTCGAGCCAATTCCAAACGGTGAAGTCTCTAAAGGGGCACGGGATTGGAGCTGAGAGGGGAATGTATCTAAGGGATTACTGGAAGTGGATGACTGGAAAAGGGGGCATCGCGAGGGGCTTCGCTCGCTCTGACGACGGGGCGTCTAAGGTATACGAATATAAGCGATGACGTTGATGCCAAGGAACAGTGGGATGAGGCAGCATGGCACCTAACAGCGACTTAAAAGCTGCACAACAAGTACAAAATATGAGAAAAACCTTTAAATACTAAAAATCAAATATATTCTTTTTAACAAAAAGTAGTTTAAGTTCGATTATCGGTTTTCTTTGGTTCCCAAGTATTAAAGACCACATAACTCAGCTCTTAATTATTTTAGCACTTCTATGTATAAGTTTCTAGTTGAAAAAAACCCCAGTTAACCCACTGTTCCAACCCCCCCCCTGCTCCTCGCTTGGCACTAAAACCACAAACGCTTTAATGATGCTGTTTTGTTTAGCGCAAATTGTTTGTTTCGCTGTCATAAACTGGTGCGAAAATGGCCAAGAGAGCGGGAGAGAGCGGCGGCCCACGCTCACTCGCACAATGAGAGAGGAGGAGGCTCCACTCGGTGGAGCTGAGCACGTTTTTCAGTATGTGTTGGGGAGCTATCTCTGCGCTGCTTTGGCGCAGGCGCAGTGCCAGCCGCGAGCAAGCGGGACGGCAACTGTGCTGTGGGCTCCACTGGAAGCGGAAGAAGAAGAAGCCCTGGCCCCACTAGCCTTCCGTGAGTTCAGAACGCGCCACTCGAGCCATAACGCTCAGCGTGAGAGCCACGCAGCGATTCGCCGACGCCCCCACAAAAAGAGAGGGCACCGAATGACTGAGAGGGAAGCCCGGCAGAGTGGAGCGAACAATTAGACGCCTTTAGACGCTCCATAAAGCTAATGGCGTTGACAGTGCTCATCATCAGGGCAGCGTGGCAACCGCAGACACAGCAGACGCTTCGTTACCGTTACATTTCCCTTCAATCGCCGCCGTCAATCGTTTATCGAAGCGGTACGGTCACGTCACGCTTGGATCGCCGCGCCACCGCCGCTCTAGTTTATCAATGTCAAGCTGCCGACGGATGCCGACCGCTGGAGCATTACATTGCGGATGCCGATACCGCCGATACCGATGCGAATGCCACTGGCCATCTAGTAATCCAGTTTACCTAGTGCCTCAGTCGTCCGCGGAAAGTGCGTGTGTGTTTATCAGCGAGTGACTACTGTACGCGAGCAAAGTTCCAAAGCCCCCAAGAGTCCTACAATAAAATCAGTTTCGATCTATGCAGCCCCGGTTTCCTTTATCAATTTCGATCCCTTGTAGGTAAAACCTATTGCTAAAAGAATGTAATAGATTCAAAGCTCTTTTATCTTAAGAAACATTGATTTAGTGATTTTATCATTTACTTAAGAATTCTATAATGGTTTCCCTTCGTATGTAAATTCAACAACCATTAAGGCAATCTCAAAAAGTTTCACACTTGTTTCCTTCTTCGTTATTTAATTAACACATTTTCTAAATAAGAAATTAGCAAACACGCGATCGATTTTGAAATCCAAAAAACAATATAAAATCCATGTACTTACATCCCAATTCGACTTGAGACTTAATCTTCGAGTTTTGAGAAGTTGGACTGTAGCTTATTTATTTTTTAATCAATTAAACCATCAAACAAATGGTCACCTGCGGCCGTCAAACGTTCAACATGCTGCCCATGGCGCCGACGAGTCCTTTTGTCAGCAGCAGCTCATCCGTTGCCACCGCTGCTGCTGCCTCCACATCCGTGCCCGTGTCCAGTGCCACCACCTCCGTGAGCAGCAAGCCCAAGCTGGCCTTCAGCATCGATTCGATCGTGGGAGCCGACTCCGTTCGGACTCCGGCCGCTCCGATGAGGGTCAGCGTGATATCCTCGCCGCCGCCGCGTAGCGAGAGTCCGCCGTCGCCCAGGAACACGAGTACTCGGTCGCCGCGCGGATTCATCTTCTGTCGGCGCAAGGATTCCCTGGACAGATCACGCAGTCCCCCTAGGTCGCCGGCCAGCCGCTCGCCAACGCCAGCGCCCACGCCTCCGAGTGCAGGAGCAAAGGTCGCTGGTGCCACCCCGCAATCCGCTGGAGATCCTCCGCCAGGAACCCTCATCCGTCCCATGCCGCTGCCGGCGCCAAATCTAGCTTTAATCCAGAATCGCAGCTCTCCGAACTCGATGATAGCGCGCGTGGCGGCAGGACCGCCACATCCACCACCGCCCCCGTTCCTCGCCGCTCAATTCCAAATGGCCGCTGCACTGGCTCACCACCACCAGCAGCAACAACAGCAGCAGCAGCACTCCCATCCCCCTGTGCCAACTGGACCGCCACATGGTCCGCCCCCACATCTGCCTCCTGGCCAGTTACCCATTGGAGTCTTCCCAGGCGGCCCGCATCCCGGCCATCCGCCGCCACACGGTCATCATCCCTTCGCAACGGCTCCACACCTAATCCGCGACAGCTATCCGCTATACCCGTGGCTCCTCAGCCGGCACGGACGCATCTTTCCACGCTTCCCGGGCAGTAAGTAAAAGCGAGTATTTAAGAAGTTACTTCGAAAGACTGACACACCAAACAACATTAAATAACTGATTTTAAATCGTTAAGCACCTTCCTTCAGTTCGTTGCCTAAGTAATATAAAACTGTAACTAAATAAGGGAACTCTGTTTAAATAGGTTCAACCATTAATGTATATCTTAATTATAGGTCTTCCCTTGAAGTCAATTTTCCAGACGTGAGAAATTTCAAACATAAATACATATGCATATTAGATACATTTAAAATCAATTGATTGCAGCTCTTGTAATTGTATCAAGCGAACTCAACAATTACGTAAAATTGACAAATTATTTAGAATGAATTTCAAAAAGAAAAATACCGGTTGTAAAAAGGTAGTAAATCAATTTATGGCAACTTAAGTTAATGAAGTGTAATAAGAACTTGTGCTTTTATTAACCCATGAATTAAAGATAATTAGGCTGAATGAAGATATTGCACTTCAGAGATCCACCACAACAGCATTGAAATGAGAGAAATAATTTAATAAAGTAAATTTTTCCATTACATTTTATTGAGTCTTCGAAAGACAGAATAATTTTCGAATTTAAAATAATAAGTTTATTAATATTCGCAAGAGGTAAACATTATCAAACGTTTCATATATTTTTGAATAGGTCTAATGAGCTAATGGTTGCTTAAAACCTGAAATCTAAATACCAGTTTTTGGTAAACACTTTTCGCTCTCGCAAACTGGAATTCTTGTAGTCATTATTGCCATTTCAAATGGCCGCTGAAAGAGGTAGAGAAACCACACCTAAACCTCATATTCGAACCCCTTCCGAAGCCCGATTCGATCCGATTCCTCCGCCGCCATTATAATAGAGAACCTCTATCAAGCAATTATTCAGTTATCGCTGCTGTTGCCGCTCTTGTATATAATTAAAGTTAAATAAGCAAATGGCAAACATTTATTACAAGTTAATTAGACGTGTATCGGTCTCATCATCATCAGCGGAGGGGACAGGCCCGGCGACAGTCGGTCGGGAGAAAGGCAGTCCCAGCTGAGCCGAACCAAACCCATTTTGATAACTATTTCCAAACAAATTACATTTTAATTAAATTGTTTAAACAACATTACACACATCGTTAGGTCAAGCAGCGTACCTAAATGGCCAGCCGAGTGTGTGAGTGTGTGCGAGTGTGCGAGTGTGCGTTGCGGAGTCGGAATCACCATTAGTGGCCAACAGACGGCGCCAGTTACCGGGCCCATGCGGCGTATGTGTAACGGATACACTGCAACAAAAGCACTTGAGAAAAGTAAACTGTTGAAGGAAACATACGTTTTTAAAAGAGACATGGAAGTTTGATATATATTATCCCTATGGATATTCTAAGAACTAAGAAAAAATCAAATTCATGGCTTATGGGGGCATATTTTTAAACAAAATAGTTTACGATGAATGGTAAACAGAAAACTTGTTTTCAAGAAATTATATTCATTTGATCTAGATTTAAATTTTATATGGTTCTCATTGGTTTTTTCCCTCTGTACCCACGAAAGAGTGCACCGAGTGAAATGTTAATGCGTTTTTAATTGAGGTTTTGGGGCGACCAAGCCAGGAACCCAAGAACGAAATAAAAAATGCTCAGATAGAAAATGAAGAGAAACCGCAAAGCGCATCTCAAAAACAATGTCATTTATTACTCTTTAGCCACATTTGTAGTTTTTTTCGTACGTTGCTCTCATAATTACCATTTTAATTTTCATGCCATGTTATTTTCCGGACTCTGCCATGTTTTTTCGTGAGTTTTTTGGGCCTGGTAAATGAAAATAATTTTCGGCACACTCACACACGACGCCGCCTTTCACCTGCTGAAGTGTACATACTCCCGTTACGCCTTAATTATGTTGTACGCTGTTCCATTAATTTCTCCCTTTTTCCATTTCCCGCGCGGCTTGTACGTTTTCTCTCACTTTCTTCCCGCAATTTTCGCTTGATTTATGAATGTGAAATGTCAATGTTTCGCATAACGATTTCATTAATTGTAAATGGTTTCGTCTTCTTCGTATGTCTTGTAACCCGTGTGTGAGTAACACCAGGTTACTTGGGCTTGGGGATCGTGATCCGGAGCTACAGGGGTTCGCTGATGTTGCGTCAATAACTCAATTCTGGCTGCACGTGCTGCTGATATTTCTGGGCGTTGCCCTTCTAATTAAGTTAAAAACGATTCGATCTCTGGAATATTAGGTTCGGATAACGAAAAAAAATCGATAGATAATAGTCTCTAGAATGCGAATATTTCAGGTCATCCCTTTGGCATTTGAAGGACAAAAAATCAATAATTGTCAAAAGTCACATATTCCGATTCGCCATTAAAATCCTAATTAAAAAGTAATACAAAATTTGAAAATATTAACAGAAACATTTTACTAAATTCTTTAACTTTTTAAGAGGAGTAACAATATTAAAATATTGAATATTAACAAGATTTTAAATTAAATTAAATTAAATACGCAGACCTTTAAACCTAATAAAAACCTACACAGAGAATTTATCCCGATTGAATTTAATGCCATTCTGACTAAATTTCGGTATTTAAAAATAAAAATTGAATTGGATAACTGAAACGTGTGCACGTGAAATCATTTCAGAGTAAATCAGCGACTTTTTTGACCAAACTTCCTTCACATTAAGTTTTTTCACGATATAAAACGATTTGTTGCTTTTCTGTGGTAAATTTGAAGTAGATTTATTTATATTGTATTACGCACACCATATAAAATATGATACAACTTTCCAACCCAACCCGCCTTATTAATAAAATCATCTTGTTTGCGAAGCCCACTAAGAATCCAAATCGGCAAATGGCGTTTCGCATAAACTCGATCTCCTGTCACGGCGTTTGATTTCAATTATCGATTTCGGGCCAACGTCCTCGCGGAATGCAATAAACGAATGAAAAAATCATGAGAGCATAAGAATTAGGCCCTAACTCCATAAAAAAGCAAACAGCA
>VNJV01001263.1:0-11787 GCA_008042635.1 Drosophila nikananu | reverse complement strand
ATGTTGGCACGTTTACTCTGAGAGTCGTAATATTATTTTAAAAGTTAGCGTCGAAAATATCAATGTCGCACACCATAAGGCGTTAGGGTCAGTCTGGAACCAGTGTTCAGCAATGGGGTCGGAAAAGAGAAACACTTGAATTTCTCAAAATCTGTACGACAGATTTTGTTTAAATTTAGTTAGAAATTAGAGGATTTTATCCCCTTTCGTTTGATGTACCGTGCATATTGGCACGTTTTCTGTAAGAAACGTAATATATTTTTTTAAAAGCTAGCGTCGATTCGGTATTGTTATGTATCGATACCACTATCGGCTATTGTTTCCACAACACATATTTTATATATTTGCATAGATTTTGTCAAATTGTTAGCCAGTTTCAAAGTTAATCATTAAATTTGAATTATTGATTAGTTCCTTCGCTTAATTGCCGCCTACTTTTTGAATGCGTAACATAGGTTCTTTCGCGGGTTGAACCACTGGTTCACAACCGGTTCCAGCTGCGGAACTCGCGCCTTCCTTAACAGATTTTTGAAGGCTCTACTGTAAAGGGATTTTCTGAAAATCTGTACGTACGATTTTAATGAAATTTTCACCAAATGTTCTTTATTCGATCCCCAATATGCCCATAAACCGTGCATCACGGCACGTTTACTGAGAGCGAAGCTGTATGACCTTTAATTTTTGCTGCCTGTTTTTGTATGGGGGATTTCCATAGGTTTGGCCCCTGTTAAGCAATTTTCTCAAAAACTGAACAAACAATTTTAATGAAACTTTCAGGGATATTACTTGAAATTGTGCTCCTAAACCTGGCTTACCGTGCATAGCGGCACGTTTGCTGTGGGGGGAGCAATCTTAAAAAAAGTGGAGAGTCAATTTAACCAATTAATAATAAAGGTACTTGCATTGTTCAAATTAGCCCAAACCCAATATAAACTATTAGTAAATTTAATTCTTTGCACGTAGGAACTTTATTTTGTTCAATTTAGTGTTTTATTTACGAAATAAATAAAAAATAAAATCCTCCCCCGTGTTCCATTTTCCCACCGTTCCATTTCGACGCTAACTCACCGACGCTAATTTGACGTACATCTTTTTTCCACACCACCGTTGATGTATGACCAGATTTAATGGTCATTTTTGAACTTTAGTATTTTCTAATATTTTTATAATACTCCGATTGCATGAACTCTGGTCACACTGGTCATTGTTTACAAAATTTACATGCTTTTTATGTGGGAAAAAATTAAACTTTAAAAATCGATAAAAAAAAACTAGAAGTTTCCCCCAAACAAAACTTGCACCATAATTCATAGAAAAATCAGCTTTATTAAAAAGTATTATGCTTCCTTCAAATTTACCGCAAAACTATATCAAAAATTTTATGAAAACCGAAGCACCTAAAAAATCTAAATCGAAAAAAAAATTACGATTACAGGTGCATGCATGAAAAATGTAAATTTGATATTTTCACCTGAGTAGTATAATTTCTTTTGCGGACAAGACTATCCGATATTCTCCTTATTTTGTCATATTATATAAGGAGAATAGTTTTCATTTCAAATAGTTTCTAATGATATTTTGGTGATTTTAGCATTCCCAAAAGAAAGAATTTTACTAAATGTTCCATTGAGTTGTCTTCATTTTGCATAACTGAAAGCCGACCATTATTTAAATGAAAATTGCAGACAAATAAAAAAATACTGAATTTTAAATTATTTACAAATTTTTTCGATATTGGGAAACAATTCCTTCATATTTAGCATTTTGGTATTCTATTCTTATTTTTTTATATTTTTTTTAAATAAAATAATAAAAATAATTCAAAACCCAAATCTTTTTAAAACTTCAGAAAGGCACTGCGATTATTAAAATAACTTTACAAAAACAATTTAATAGTCGCCTTGTGTAAAGACTTCTGGCGCGAATAAGCGTGTGTAAATACATTTGACAACTTTTAAACATCTATAACTTTACTTCTTCCACTGTTTTAAGAAACGTTATCTTTCGCATTCCTGTTCGGAAACTATTTTGTGGAAATTCATCAACAACAACAATAGTTAAACAAAAATAAGAATGAAAATCAGAATGATTTTATATAAATAGATAGCGGCAATTCAAGACATATTGGGAAAATAATATACCGGTCATACTTGGTCATACTTGAAGTTTGGGGCCTTCTTAATTTTAATTTTAAATTTTGTATATTAAATACAAATTTTAAAAACTTAAAAGTAAATATTGAGAACTTAAATATGTAAAATTTGAAAGCTCAAAAAAACTTTCAGCTGTGATTTTGTAATCGAAATAAATTAGTTGTATTTATTTCGCACGAAACAAAGGTAGGAAAATTGAAGAAAATGGAATGACGAATGTAGCCCTTTTCTGAATAAAAGCAGGAGTGGCAAAGCCTTATGATAAGGCCCTTATCATAACTACCCTTCAACTTGCGTGAAATGAGACAAATTAATTTTATTTATTTTCAGTTTTACGTTGGCTATACTTCTCCGAGTTCCATTTTTTTTAATTAAAAATTTTTTTTAATAGGTATACATTTTTTTGTAAAAAGTGTTATTTTCAACCATGTTTTTCAATCTGTTGAGGGGTGTACAAATAAAAGAAAAAAATATTTTAAAAAATGGGGGAAAAATTTGTTTAATTCGATGAAAATTACTGGTAGAAACGCGTTTAAGGATAGGGGAAATGGTCGATACGTATAGAGGTGGCTATATTTCGGGCCTTGTTTACCTATCAAGGAATGCGAATTTTACAAAACCCGTTATATGACGTATTCCTCAGATCCTCTACAATAAAAAAAAAATTATGTATATATATATATACATATATATATTTAAAAACAAAATTTCAGTAGAAGACACACTTAAATCACTTTTGTTTAGTTTTCAATCTTGCAACGATCACACTTTTCGTTCATATTATTTCGCTTTTAGGTATTTGACCAAACAAATAAATAATGTTCTGCTTTTTTTGTTCGTTTTATGTTTAGCTGCGGATAACACTTTTTTTAGCACTAGACTTAAGCTGCAGAGAGGAAAATGGGGTCCAAGCCAAACAAATAGTAGCTTTTAGCTTACATTGTTATTTGTTACTGTTTTTTGCGCTACTGAAAAGTGTTTTTCTTCCGTTAACCACTAAAAACAATTTTTTTTTTATCTCAGTACGTCACGATTACCTAAAATTATTTAACGGTTGAGCCACCTAAGCGGTCTCTACACGATTAATTCACTGCGGTCTTTATTTCGTATACTCAGGCTGATTACTTAAGCTAATGAAATGTTATGAAAAATCTTAATATATACATATATATATATCTAAGCAAACCATGCAAAATATATCTCAACGTTTTTTTTAAGAACTTACAAATTGTCTTATCGTGTGTAGTACGCCGTTCGTTTGTAAAGAGTTGGAGAGGTGAAAACAATTAAATCGCAGACAAACGAAAATAAATGAAATTTATTCAATTGCCCAGTTGCAGATGCCAAAAAGGTTGCAAAGCAACTACATATAATTCAAGGTGAGTCCTGAAAGCATCACAATTTTAAAATGTTATCAAGACAATAAAAATTTGGGGACCATAATGTGATTTAAGTATGTACACATACATTTATATATGTACATAATACGTTATTTTCTTTTCGTTCTTATTTAAATAAGAAAGAAGTCAACACCGTTATTTTTTGATTAAGTTTTAAAGTCGTCAATGTAAGCACCTCTCATCTTAGGCCCTTAGGCCCCAAGATCTAAGCCCAACGTCGGGTCGGTACTCTAACACTATGGTATGGTGATGTGTAAGGGAGGTGGCTAGCTCCGGCCCATCGCAAATTCATATGTACATATGTATGTACACATGTTAATTCGTTATAGTTATATTGTGTATAGATGTAATCTGACTGCAGTCTTCGCATTCACCAATGCAATACAAAGATACATACATTCATATGTACATATGTACTTCGCTACTTCGCCACACTCAAATTATACATACATAGTTTTCTCAATTATTAACTGTAATGCGATATATTTTTACAAGAGCACATAATTATTTCTGAACCCAAAACAACATACCATTGTGTTTTCTATAAGCACTGTCTGGTGATATAAGTTAACAGAATGCCAGTCTTAAAAATTTCTGATTTTACCAAGCATTGATTTTAAATTCTCTAACTCTAAAATTCTCTTTAATTTTCTGCCATCGCTGAATTGCTTCAATCAGCAGTAATGGTCTTGGTGAGTAACGAATTGCTGCATAATAAGGATGACGGAAGCCAGAAGCCAAATTCGCCAACACCAGCTCCAGCAACAAGTACACCACCTTTAAATAACGGAGTCAATGTTGGATCGCCTGACTCAATCAGAATAGCCGGTAAAGCCGGAGAAGAAACAACAGTATTGACGACTGTCAAGCGAAAGAAGTCTCAGCAGCACAATACTAATATGAATACTGTAAAGAAACTAGAGCCGGACCAGCTCTTTCAACTGATGGAGCGAGAGAAGCACGAGCTGGAGTCTGAGGACACTAACAATGAAGAGGAGGAAGCGATGCTAGAAAACCAAGAGAACAACAATATACAACTCTGCTGCGACTCCAATACTAGCACATTGCAGAGTTCCAGCAGTCCCGATCGTCGCACTACATCGCCTCAGCAAATGCTGCACATGGCTATGAACTCTGTACTGAATGCAAACAATGCAAACAGTGTTGGGGTAGGAGTACCTTCAACGGCCAGTATGTTCAATTCCCTGGGTGGACTCCGGGAACCGCCGCCAGCACCGGACTGCAGTAGCTTGCTAACATCGTCTGGTCCTACAAACACAGGCTTGGAGTCCCATTCAAGTGCAGGTGAAGCAAAAATCGTTCTTCATTGTGAGCCAAAGTCACACAAGTTCGAGACGAGATCGATACTTCTACAGCCGAACCAGGAGTGTAAGGTGGGCCGTCTTATTGCCAAAAGTAAGGCGAGCGAGAACAATGCGATTTTTGATTGCAAGGTCTTATCTAGAAACCACGCCATGCTCTGGTATACAATAGATGGACGTTTCTGGGTTAAGGATACAAAATCGAGCAATGGTACTTTTATTAATGACAGTAAGCTAGGCAATGAGCCTGCTGAGCTGCATTATGGCGACAGCGTTAAGTTTGGCGTTGAGGTAATCGAAAATTCTCGACAGGAAGTGCATGGCTGCATTATCGCACGTGTCACATTGTTTCTACCTGACGGTCGTGAGGCCATTTCGATTGAATCGGAGCAAATGCTGCTGCTGACGGGGCCGAATCGAATCAGCTTTGACGAAATCCAGCGTCTTAATTCGTTCCTTCAAGAAGCGGCACAGCGGGAGAAGACTCTAAAGGCAAAGCTAAGTAGCTTGCAGGGCGTTCTTGATTCGACGAGAAAAAATTCAACCATGTGTTGGCAAAGCATGATAACTGAGGATCAGTTGATACACAAGATAAATCTGTTGGAAAAAAAATTGCAGATGGTGGAAAAGAACGTGCCGGAAAATACATTACGAAATGAGGTATGTTTGCTGGACTTTTAATGCAGCAGGACTTGTTGTTATTACGATTTTGCACCTTTTTCTTTAAACAGATTGTTAAAATGCTCGAAGACAAGACAACGTACCAGTTGACAGCAAAAGAGGCCCTGCGCAAGGTCTACCAAGAGCGCTGTGATGCCATGCAAATGTACTCAAAAATGGAGATGGCCTATGCAACCACAGAGAATGAGTGCGGTATATTGCGCGGTCAAATTCTCACTTCGAAGAAGGCATTGCAAGACTACGATTCCCGGATAGAAACGCTTCAGCAAGAGTTCATCGAGTACAAGCACGATTCCCTGCGTCAGCAGAAAGAGGCTAAAGAACAGGAAGAACGTTATTTGGGGGAATTAAAGGAACAGTTGGTCACACAGGACCGTGAAATGGATGAACTGCGCCTGCAAGTTAAACATCTCCAACGCACTATTGCCGAGCATGACAGCGAACAGAAGTTACAGGAGCAGAATGTCTTGGAACAACTCGACTCTGTTATACCCGATGATTTTGATGAACTTGACGACGATGAAGACGGTAATGAAGATAGTCATGCCACAAGTTCCGAAGAAGAACCACAAAATTCTGATGTGCCGGATAAAAAGGTTAAGTTTATAGTAGTAATTAACTCTTCGGTTAAACTTAAATTTATATTTTTTCTTGTAGGACAAGAAGTTTAAACCTAACGAAGTTGACCTGAAAAATAAAGTAATTCGAAAGTCTAGCGTATTAAAATTGCTAAAGAATTCCGATCTCAACAAAGGAGAAGGTGGCTCCGCATTGCTGAGAGCCATATTTAATGATAACGATGATGATGACTACCAGTCTTCGGTTGTATCAGATGAGCTTAGTGCGGGCATTAAGCGAAATGCTGCTGATGAAACCGCCAGCGACGAGTTTATGCATAATTCGCCAAAGCATATGCAGGTTAATGGTACTGAAGAAACGTCTGAGGTTCTGTTGTCTAAAGTTCATAAGTTGCAGAGCCTAGAAACAATTGAAAAGGAAGATAATCTATATATTCTGCCTGACTTGCCCACAGACCAAGCCATTGAAATGCTACAGGTGGAATGTGATACGTACAAGGAAAAGACTGCTAGCCTAACTGGCGACATTCACTCAATGCAAGAACAGATCAAACAGCTAAAAAATCAGCTTGAATTGGAGACTGAGTGCAACGCCAGGCTTCGGTCCCTTGAAGTTCAATCCGAAAATGCAAGTGGAAAGCAGCAGCGGATGTCGTCGGGCCAGGACGGCGCAGAAGAAACGTGGATTGACGACATCGAAACTATGAACAGTTTGCAGATGGAGCGCGAGGAGGAACTTATTGTTTACAAGGAAAGATTGGAACAATTGGAGATTATCAACATGCAACTACGCACTGAAATATCAAATTTGCGCCTTAACCAGCTGCAGAACATGCAAACTGGCAACAAACATTTACTGCTTCACCGCGTCTTGCCAATAGGCTGCATAGTTTTTGCTGTCATTCTTTGCTACTTTATCTCTAATCGTATTTAAGTAGTTCAAACTAAAGACAATCAAATCTACACTAATTGATATCAAAAAATAGATGTTGTGCTGTTGGAGCTACGTGCTTGTTGCAGTTTTCATTAAACTGAAGTGCATAGATGGAGAGATGGGAGCATTTTCAGACATACTGGTATATTTTTGTTTACTTTTTGTTCAAGAAAGCGCAAAATTAAGAGTCTTAAATTCAAACAAGCGAATAATAAACAAGTAATCGAAGAACTCATCTAAATTTAAATCGAACGATATTTTATTTTTTTGTTTAAACAGTGAAGCATTTGAAGTCGATCCAAGAGGAAGGCATGATTTTAGGTAGCTTTAGGCTTTAGTTACGAAATTGTTTTACCCCAACCTTGTTTAATGTGCTACACGATGGTTTATGTATTTAAGTATTTCTTAGCCTATTTGTATTTTTAATGTCTGTATGTACGGAACCGGAACAATAAATTTAGCGAACGCTTGCGTAAAAAATTTAATTGAAAAATTTTGAAATTGATATTTCGCGCTAAAAGTACAGGGTGTGTCCTGCTCCGTCTCGGTCGGATATTTAATTTAATTTTTTTTTCTCGACATCGGAAAAATGTCTGCCACGGAAAACTCGGTTTGGGCTAAGAATGAATCCCCAAGCGACGTTGATTTCTACCGAGCTAAAGCCCAATCTTTTTTGCGGCAAATAAACTCGATGAAAACTCGATTTCGCGGAGATCGCGAGTGACAACCGGATGGAATTTTCCGAAGTTTTAATGGATGTGACCATCCGGTAACTTCCGGTGGCGAAACTTAACCGAGGATTAGCTGCTCATCGCAAGTCCCAATTGCCGGCTATTGACATCAGTAATCATGCGGATCTTTCTTTTCGATCTAGTAAGCCTCGGTTGCCGAATTTGTAAATTGCTCGTTTTCATGGATCCTACTCTGACTGGCCGGATTTTATCGCTACTTTCAACACGGTCGTCGGAAATGATGATGAGCTAAGTGATATTGAACAAAAAAGGTAGCTAACTTCGGCATGCCGAAGTTTAAATACCATTGCAGTAAGAAAAAGAAGAAAAATCTTCTGACTTTTTCGTTTTCTCGGGTACTGACATAAGATAAATGTTGCGAGCGGAAAATGTTGCGAACGAACTAAATGAATTTATATAATTATAAATAAAATATAAATTCATTCATAGTCCGATTTGAATAAAATTAAAACCGAAATTCTTTGATAATACAAAATGTCTATGTCTCAAATTTTATGAAAATATGTGGAAAATTTGCTTAGTTAGATTTTTTTCTCAAAAATATCTGATCGATTCTATGATAGCTATATGATATAGTTGTCCGATTTCTATCAAATTAAAACCGAAATTCAAGAATAATACAAAAAATTTTATTCAAATATTGGCTAGGTTATAATTAATTGTAAAATTTAACGATCGTTCCTATATAGCTATATGATATAGTCGTCCGATCCGGCTCGTTTCGACATATATAGCTATGAGAGCATATAGAAGAGTATCTGCAAAGTTTCCTTCAGATAGCTTCAAAACTGAGGGACTAGTTTGCGTAGAAACGAACGGACAGACAGACGGACAGACAGACAGACAGACAGACGGATAGACAGACGGACATGGCTAGATCGTCTCGGCTGTTGATGCTGATCAAGAATATATATACTTTATATGTCTCCTTCACTGCGTTGCATACTTCTGACTAAAATTATAATACCCTGCAAGGGTATAAAAATTACAATATCTACTGCTCTGGAGACCATACGCTCGCTCGAACCCTCGAATGCCAAATATAAAAGGGCTATGAATTTACTGATAAATCGATTTGATAATAAAGTTTTACACTTTCAGGCACACGTTCAGGAAATATTTGGTTTAAAAGGTGCAGAGAAGGGATCATCAAAGGGACTTCGGGAGCTCAGTGATTGCATGAATTCGCACCTAGGAGCAATTCGAACCCTAGCCACTTCGCAACAAATTCTGATTCACATAGTCGCTCGAAAGCTGGATCAGAGGACGCTGGAGAAATGGGAAGAGGATTTGTCAATCAACGAGCTGTCCAGCTGGAATGCTATGGAGTCGTTTGATGCAGGATAATGGATGATGGATTCTCCACCAGGAGGGGAATAACTTGCACAAGTATAGCCAAATTGCACTTATTGCCTCTGCTACCAACTCAAAACATTATTTGCCGGCATGTTCTCGATTTTTGAATTGGAGTCCTAATCTTCGCTATATAGAAAAGCAAAGAAGTTTGCCTTAACTGTTTGCGCAAGGGGCATGATTTGCAGCAATGCAAGGGCAAACTGCAGATATTGTCGCTTGAAGCACCACTCATTACTCCACATGAATCATCCATCCGCACCATACACCTCACATTCAACTCCGGGACCCAGACTTGAGCTTTCAGCCATTGCCATCAACATCATCAGCATTAGTATCATGCTCGCAGTCCTTTTAACAACCTGATAATCAGCTATCAAGCCCTCCACCTAAGCCTTCAAATATTATGCCGATCGACTACGTGTTGCTTCCAACTGCGATTATTTAGGTAAGAAATCAAATTCGAGAATTGATGCCTTGCAGAGCATTCTTAGACTCGGGCTCTCAAGTAAACTTTATAACTTCTCGGTTAGCTAGTCAACTAAAGTTGAATCATATAAGATCGGAAAGCTCTATTTCTGGGATAGGAAAGTCTTCCATGATCTCTGATAACGCAGTCGACATTATTGCGCAATCATGGAATGCAAGCTATCGTGCTTCGTTCGCAGCTGTGGTGACTAACAATATCACGGATTATCAGCCTCACTTCGATATAAATACAACATCATGGAGGATACTACAGAACATTTCGCTCGCTGATCTTCATTTTAATCAATCACAACAAATTGATCTATTAATTGGCGCTGGTTTATTCTTTGAAATAATTTCTATAGGACAAATTAATTTGGGCAGGACGTTGCCAACTCTTCAGAACACCAAACTTGGTTGGATAGTTGCTGGAGGGATGTCGAATATTTGACATGACATGAAAGGGAGCACCGACTGTCATCGCAAGGGCATTAGAGTAGTTATGGTACGTACAGCTACAGGTCTAAACAAGAGAGCCCTTTTTCCCGCAAACAGGCCATGTTTCAAATTTCATGAAAATATGTGAAAAATTGGCTTTGTTAGATTTTTTTCCTCAAAATTTTTCGATCGGTCCTATGGCAGCTATATGATATAGTTGTCCGATTTTGATTAAATTTAATTCATCAAAATCACTTTTATTATTTATTTATTAATTGGTGAACTTAAAAAACTAATAAATGAACTTAAAAAGGAACTTTTTAAAAGTCAATTTTTTTGTTATTTTATTTTTAAAATAAAGAGGATCTAAGGAATACGCTATATAAAGGGTATTTTAAAATTCGCATTCCTTCATGGGTAAACGAAGCCCGAAAGATTGCCGCCTCCATACGTTTCAACCATTTATCCTATCTTTAAACGCGTTTTCCCGAAAATCGCATTTACTAAACTTTCTGGTATCACTTCTACCAGTAATTTTCATCGAATTAAACCAATTTTTTGCCCACTTCTTTATCAAACAATTATCTATGCTCCTATGTACGATTATATTTTTTGTTTAATTTTTACATTCTCCAACAGGTGAAAAACATGGTTGAAAATGAAACTTTTAACAAATAAATTTATATTAAAAACGGTTCTTATTTTTAAAAAATCGTACTCGGAGAAGCATAGCCATTGTAAAACTGAAAACAAATAAAATTAATATTTCTCATTTCGGGCAAGTTGAAGGATAGTTATGATACCAGAAAAATTACCCCTACGATTTTAATGACCCCACTTTGACCAAATATAAACAACGAATGTATGCTATACACACTTAAAATTTCCCATAGTGTTAAGTTTAAAGATGTACCAAAGTAATACAAAAAATGATCTAATTATCTTATACAGTTTTCTCACAATTAATTTCTGAAAATAGGCTAAAATTTCGGCCTTGTAAGTAAAAGACACCCTTAATGAACTCAAAAACTAAAAAAGTAACTTAAAACGGAATGGAAAAACGGAAATGAGATTTAGCTCTTTAGCATTATTAAGCAAATTATGATTATGAAACATAGATCCATCGATGTTTTCATCGATGTTTCTGCACCTCCCCTGGGTTAGGTTAGGTTAGGTTAGGGCGGTGACGGCCGGCTCAAAGAGAGCCTGGCCGTCCACTTGAGCCTGAAGAGGCTCCTTGTGATGCCGCATAGGCTTAGGTCCCCCGTCCGCTACAGGTTCTCATGGGCCGATGACCAATCCTAAGTTAGAGAGGACCAACCCGATACTTGGACGAAACGGGTTATCTGCCTCGGTGATGTCTCGCTTAGCTCGGCGAGATCCGCAAGTGTGGAAGAGCCCAGGTACTGCAGTCTTCGTCTGCTTAGGGCTGGACAGTGGCAGAGTAGGTGAAGAACGGTCTCCTCCTCCTCCTCATCCCTAAAGCTTATGGTGCACCGACAGCCTGGAAGCATGCGTTCCCAGTAGCCAGTGGCCAGTAAGAGCCCTAACGGCAAGGGCGCAGCCTTCCCTGCTTAAAGACAATAGCTCCTTGGAGCGTTTCGCTGATCGGCGTGGCCAGATCATTCTAGCGTGGCGGCAGGTGATTAGGTTTTCCCATTTCCTGTCCGCAAGGAGATGGAAGTGTTCCCTAAGAAGTAATCTGCGA
>VNJV01001256.1:0-10492 GCA_008042635.1 Drosophila nikananu | reverse complement strand
TGGCTAGATCGACTCGGCTGTTGATGCTGATCAAGAATATATATACTTTATGGGGTCGGAAATGCTTCCTTCTGCCTGTTACATACATTTGCACGAAATTAATATACCTTTGTACCTACGGTACATGGTATAAAAACTAAAATTCTTAAAAAATAATCCCACGATAAAGACTAGATAATTATGTATAGAATACCCACAGAAAATATCAAGTCAATCGGTTTATCGAGATATCGTGCGAATTCAATTCCTCGGTGGGTTTACCCCCTTAAGGAACTGTGTTAGCGTCTCGAATCCTGTTCTGCGCGTGTACAGTTTTATTTTGCTTCTGCAATTCCTGTAGATCCGGTCGAGCTTTTCTTTCTCCGATAGCTTGGTGAACCGCTTCAGTTTCCGCAAGCTCATCGCATATTCTCGCACCGGTTCCGTCTCTCGCTGTCGAAGTTGCGCGATCTGCATTTCCACCTGCTCCTCGTATCTTGGTGGTAAAAAGTATTCCAGGAGTTCCGTCGTCAGATCTGTCCAGCTGTTGATCTGGGTTGGTGTGGTATTCCACCAATCGCTTGCGGCTCCTTCCAGAACAAAGGGCATCGTCTGGACGAGCTGGTCATTCTGAATTCCATACCCCGCTGCCCACTGCTCCATCTTGCTGAGGAATTCTAACGGGTTTGCTTGACCCTTGGAATCGGATGCCCCAGTTTCTTACTCGGTCCACGATTTCCTTCTCCACCCTCCGTTCCACCTTCAAGTCTTTTCCCTTCTCCATTTCCTCTTCTGCCTCCGTTACCAATATTTCTGGTGCTGAATTGCGCGCCGGACTCTTGTCTTTCTTGTATTTCCACGTTACCTCTGCGAGTCTCTCTTTAACAGTTCCGCTATGATCCGTTCTTTTCGCGAATGCGACTAATAACCTTCTCAATTCGTCGTTCTTTCCTGACGTTTCCAGCCCTAACTCGGCTGCGTATCCCTTTAGTTCGTCTTTCGTCGCTAGATACACCCAGCTCGACATTCCTCTACCGGTGTCAGATTTCTTGCAACCCCTACACCTTTTCGGGCGCCACTGTGACGAGCTGTCAGTGTCCGGATGGCTCAGGGATGGCCAGGGGTCGTCGCAGATATTTTATTTGGTTCAGGTGGGGTTGCTGGAAGAGAATCCGACCCGAGTCCCAGAGGAGAAGACGAGAGAATTACACAGTAATTATAAATCGGGTCTTTATTATAAGATACGCAATCTTTTACAACTGATTCAGGAGCCGCGGTCCTTGCCACGCATCCGGGTGGTCGTCCGGCTCGGAGTCGTCCTGTCTCGCTCTACGAGGGTCACGGGTTGACGCCGAGGTTCCGAAGGGGGAGCTCACTGGTCCTCGGGGCGCACGCCCACGAACTGCTCCCACTCCTGTGGGCGGCCGATCAGGTCTATTACAAATGAGAGTGGTTTAGAGACCGGTCGGGTCTACTAATTAGTGCGGAGAGTTCCAGAGGCCGATCAGGTCTTCTAATGATGAGGATAGGGTAGAGGCCGATCAGGTCTACTATGTGGTGAGAAGAGGTTAGAGGCCGATCAGGTCTACTAATTGGTGAGAAGAATTTAGAGGCCGTTCTGGTCTACTAGTTATTGAGACGAGTTTAGAGGCCGGTCTGGTCTACTAATTGGTGAGAAGAGTTTAGAGGTCGTTCTGGTCTACTAGTTATTGGGAAGAGTTTACAGGCCGGTCTGGTCTACTAATTAATGAGAAGAGTTTAGAGGCCGGTCTGGTCTACTAATTGGTGAGAATGGTTTAGAGGCCGTTCTGGTCTACTAGTTATCGAGAAGAGTTTAGAGGCCGGTCTGGTCTACTAATTAAGGGGGGAACTCTGGAAATAAATTTAAAAAAATCGATTTTTTTTTTATTCTCTCAATTGACAGGTATAAGCTCTAAGAAATCAGTAAAAAAAAATTCAAAAGCCTATTGTCAAAATTGTGGAAGTTATGCCATTTTATAGTGGTTGCCGCCCATGCGGCGAAGCTCACTGAGCAAACTTTAAACGGCGTTTTCTCAAAACCATGTTTTTCAACTCGCCTTACACGATTACAAGAAAAGTTGTTGACCGATTTTCTTCATCCAGCCCTTATTTTAAATAATAGTAAATGTTCGAATTGTCGGGAATTTACTTGGTTTATTGGATATAATAATAATTGCAAATCTCTCTGTGTATTCGCTATGGAAATAAATGAGAATAAGAAGGAATAAGAGAGAGAGTGCTTTAATGAGAGAGCGCGTGTATAAGAGTTTCAATATGATAGCGCTGTGGGAAAGAAGAGCAAATATCCCTATTGAGCGTGGTGAAATGTGAGGTAAGGAGGAAGAAGTAAAAAGAGTTAGTTAGTTCGCGACCCTCTCCGAGAAATGAGAAGCAAAGAAAGGAAGTTTAACCATAGCGACTCGCTGCGCGACAGTGAAGAAAATAAGAAGTGACCATGAACGTAGATGCTGAAGATGAATCTCCGACATCAGAAGTGGATCACAAATAAAGTGATAGCGGAATTACTAAAAGCCGCATAATCCGCGTCGGTGCCTGGCGGACTTGCTGTTTCTGTAAAACGGCTAAAATGATTTTGTGTGAACATCCTCAAGAAGGCGCATCTTTGGTGATGGTGCTCAGGAAATCACTTCTCGGCAGTGCATCGCAGTGGCTTTTGGAAATTTGCTTTCCTTGAATAAGCTGGGTGCAGTTCAAAGAATTATTCATGGAACGCTATAAAGGCAACGAGACAACGGTTTGGTTACAACTTTACTGACAGTGGAAGGCAATGACACACGAGGAGATTGCGGTATCATTGGTCCCTGGCACATACATCGCAAATTGACTCCAGACTTCAGCGCCTAGTATTCACTACAAACGTAAAGACACAAACGAAGACACCACCATCAGCGAATGTAAGCATAGAGAGGAGAGTCACTTGTGTACTGTACTTCAGCCGAATGGGACAGCAATACAATTTGGAGAGCGGTTTCCATTTTTCTTTGATTCTGGTTCTGAATGTTAATAAAAGAAACGATTAGCGAGAAGCTCGCCGGCAAGAGATGCCACAATCTTGTAGTTTTGAGGGGCATAGGCGACAAGTGCAAATTCTGTCCACTGTAAAAATTTCTGAAATTAACCTTGAATTGTTGTATCTCGTAGTTGATAAAAGATTGCTCAAATATGATATGATGATCGGACAAGATATATTTAAACTGGGTTTTGGAGTAATGTTAGAAAGTAAGAGATTTGATATTTATAAAACACAAACGGTATTATCGATAAATGACGATAGCATTGCAAATAAGATCGACTCAATTGGTAGTGATAAATCAAAACTTAATGGCATATTGGCCAAGTGTTCAGAGTTCTTCATTTATGGTATCCCTAAGACCTAGTAGCTCTCCCTTCGTTAACCCTATGTTTCTAGTCAAAAAGAAAGATGGCAGTGACAGGCTTTGTATTGACTCTCGCGAGTTGAACGCAAATACAGTGTCAGATAAGTATCCCTTGCCGTTAATATCAGACCAGATTGATCGTTTACGTGGCGGCAAATATTTTCACGGCGGATGACGCCACTGCTAAGGCACGGTTTGCTATGTTCCGGAGAAGATCAGAATATGAATGATAAATCTCCTAGCGGAGTAATGTCGTTTTTAAAATGGCATATCTCCTCCGACGTATTGTCGTCTTGGCTCGATCGTTAGTCCGCACCGCCGCTCGACGAGGGGTTCCATCTCTTCCGGTGAATACCTCTTCCATGACGCCTCGTTTCCACTCTCTTCGTGGTGTGGCCGGATCACATATGAACACCAGATCGACGAATGGGCTCGACGTGCTTGCACCATCTCTCCCTGCCCACAAATGTGGGCATCTACTCATGCACCCATCTCTTCCAGAATGGATCCCGCATCATTCTTGCTATGGGCCATTGCTTCCTGGTAGCGCATCTGTTGGACTCCAGTCCATTATCTTGGGTAAGATCCGGAACATCGAGTACTCCCTTCAGCAAATCGTTGGGTGTCAGTGGAGCCTCCTGGTCCACCGTCACTGGTAGATAAGTGAGCGGACGAGAGTTCACTATGCTCTCCGCCTCAATCAACAGGTTCTCCAGTACGTGGTCCTTGGGCGCGATCTCCTTTATTGTGTGCGCCAGGACCTTCTTCACACACTGAACCATTCTTTCCCAGGTGCCACCCTCAGCTGGGTTCGCCGGGCAGTTAAAGATCCATTCGACTCCTTTGGACGACAGCTCGCCCTGGATCGTTGCAAGTCCAAATACTTTGCTGAACTTCCTCTCTTCCTGGATTTAACGAAGTTCTTCCCGTTGTCGCTCCTTATCCTGACCACCGCCACATTGGGCAAAATGCCCTACATTTTTGCATAAACCCATTTTTTTAATGGATAAAATGAAAGTATTTTTACAAAAATTTTAAAGCGCCCGATTTAAAATTGGCGCGCTAACAAAGTCAGCTGATTAAATGCAAGCTTAACTGATCGAAGTGCAACCGTGAAAATTGATTCATTTCGAGAGATAATTGTGGCTGTTCTGTTAAAGTTAAAACAATTTGCAAATATGGAAAAGAATGGTAGAGGTATTTATATTAAATGGTTTATTTTAGTTTTTATATGTTCTGTGTCTTATGTCGTGTATTGTCCAATGTAGTAGATATGTTTTTGCAGCTTAAATCTAACATATTTGATTGTCTTCCGTGGAGTATAACTTTTTGGGTCCTCGGTACTAAGACTGCTATATTTTGCGTATAAGTGTGTATATTGAAAATTGCCAATGTTATAATTTTTTTATCCAAATTTACGATTGTTCCTATGGCAGTTTTATGATATAGTAGTCCGATCGGATTGATTTTAATTTATTATTTTACAATAATAATAAAACAAAGTTGTGCCATGTTTCAAGAGTCTAGCTCAACTAGAAATAGTTTTGGTGGCTATCCCATACAGAGCGACGCACACACGGCTACGGTAATATGGGCGGATAGACTAAAGGCGTGGTTATATTAAAAAAAAAATAAAACCGAAATTCTATTATAATATTTTACATATTTGTGCCAAATTTCAATGCTTTACCTTTAAAATTGTAGTTTATGCTAAAATTTCGGGCATTTTGCCCAATGTGCACCGGTCCACGGCGGCTCATGAAGTTCCTCATGGCGATTATATAGGAATCTGTAGACAAATCCAATCTCCAAGTGGATAGCCCTTGTGGTAAGACACGTAAACAATGCCACTCACCTTTTCTCCGTGTGACGTCCAACAGTCACAAAAAGCATTCCAAAATAATCCAGGCCGGTATTCTTAAATGGCCATCCGTTGGCCTCCAGCCGGTCCTCTGGCAGGGGACCCATCTCTGGCTGCGCAGGTCGCGCTTCCGTAGCTTGCATATATTGCAGTTGCTCATCACAATCACAATGATGCTGCACAGTCATCTCCGCCAGTGCCTCCTCGTGAGACAGTATGATCGGCCGTCGCGCGCTGTATGGCACACACGCCGCGTCGTCGATCCTTCCGCTGACTCGCATTACTCCGTCCTCGTCGAAGTATGGTGACAACCCATACAGTCGGCTGCCCTTGGGGGCCTTTCCTTGGCTGTCTTCGGTAAACGCTTCTCGCTGCGATTGCCTTATCAGTGCGCGCTCTGCCTCAGCGCACTCCATCGACGTCAGTCCGCGGTCCTCTCGATCGCAACGTAGTCCAAAACATCGTCGAATAAATCTGAGCACCCATGCGGTGCTCCTCACCAGTCGGTTTTAGCTCGAAAATCTCTGTAACGATATAAAGTTCGCCATGACCAGGGCAAACTCACATTCCTTCTCCTTTTCATCTGGCGTCGGGGGAGTCCAGTTCTCGCGCGATCTCGGCCAGCTTTCTTCTGATTCTCGTAGGAATGGAGGACCAATATTTTTTTTTTTCTGGACGTTGATGCACAAAGGTCAGTACATTCAAGTGGCCCGCATGACACCAAGCACTTGCCTGTTCGTGTTAGGTGTAAGTGGGCGAAAATGTGAAAATATTGAAAAGGTATACGAGGAAGTGACTACTTGCGTCAGATTGTTTGCCTGCATGCGTATATTAAAGTTTTTAGTTTGGGAAGGCTATCTACATTTGACGTTATTATGTACAAATCGTTATAATTTGCACATAAGACTCTAAAGGGTTCATGCAATTCAAAAGATGTCTAGTATTTCTACTCGGTACGTGAAAATTTAGCTGACCCAACAAGTCAAGGTAACCTCTGGTTTAAATCCCAGTTCAAACCGCGTAAAGCGAAAAGTAATAAGTTCTTCTGAACTGACTCAATGCGTTTACTGTGGACCCCATACTGAGGGCTCCAAACGCAAGATCCATATTCTAAGATAGGACGAACTAAAGTAATATATAGGGATTTTGTAACATAGGGGTCGTTGAATTCTTTCGACCACCGTTTAATGAAACCAAGCACACCTCTGGCTTTATTCACCATGCACGAAATATGATCAATAAATGTCATTAGCTTGCATTTAGAGCCGTTAAGGTTTAATTAGTTTATGCGGAACCATGTTTGAAAATTATTAAGATCTGTCTGTAAATCAGACTGGCAGGAAGCGTCCTTATATTGCACGCAAAGTTTGACGTCGTCCGCGTACATAAGTACTCTGAAGTTGATCAGAACTTTGGGTAGGTCGTTGATAAATAATGTAATGCGGGACTCCAGAAGTAACCCATTGAACATTGAACAAAGAGGACCTTTTGCGTTCTGCCATTCAGATAACTTGATATCCAACTAAGAAGATCCACCGGAAATCCCATTAGATCGAGTTTCCGAACAAGGAGAGAATGGTAAACAGAGTCAAATGCTTTACTGAAATCAGTATAGATTACGTCTGTCTGAAAGCTTTTATGGAAGCCCTTAACTTAGCCATCGCGAACCAACACTCAGGTCCACGTACTCGTGCGGCCTCGTCGCGTCATCTGCCACGTTTTCGGCAGACGGAATCCATCTCCATTTTGACGCCTTCGTGGATTCTAAGATCTGATCCCTGTTTCCGACGAATGGCTTGTATCTCCGGTGGGTGTTGCTTATCCAGTGCAGCACAGTCTTAGAATCCGTTCATAATAAGCAGCTGCTGATCAACACACCGTGCTCTTGCCTGACGGTTTCCATCAGTCTCGTACCCAATACTGCTGCTTAAAGTTCCAGTCGCGGAATTGACATAGTCCTCATCGGAGCGCACTTCGTCTTCGAACATATGAAGTGCGCCTGCACATCTCCGCTTGCGTAGGTGGCCCGCCAATAGGCCGCTGCAGCGAACGCCGACTGGCTGGAATCCACAAAGACGTGCAGCTGTAGTGACCGCACTCGTCCAGCGCCGAAATAGTAGCGTGGACATCGAAACTCCTCAATCTGGTTCATTCCTTGGGACTCGATGGTATTTGACGCCGAACTTGAAGTCATCTGTAGGTGGCTGCCAATACATTCCTAGTACCTTCTCCTTAGCTTCGGTCCATCTGACGCTAGCGATGGATTCAAGTGGGTTAAACGCTCTGACCACACTTGCCGAACTGGAAGTAAATCGACACAAATCAAACCCAGCTTCTGCTGGGTGACGAAACGACGTGACGACACGACGATAGCTTCTGTCGACGTAGTCATCCACGTAGTGATACTCGTTGATCGCCAGGACTGCTCGCGGATGCGTGCTGCTATTCTGCGAAGCACTCACGGTTTTTACATATTCCGCCGAGCAAGGTGAGCAGGTCGCTCCGAACGTCACCACCTGCTCCTTATATATGTCGGGCTCCCGACGATCGTCTCCGTTCCTCCACCGTTCCTGTGCCTGCATCAATACCTGATGAAACATCTCCTTGATGTCTGCACAAACCCCAACTGCTCCTTCCCGGAAATGGAAGAGCACCGCTGGAAGGGGCTTGTAGTGCTGTGGTCCTTTCATCAACGCTAAATTCAGGGGCACTCCGTTCACCTTGGCAGCCGCGTCTAAGACCAGCCGGATTTTTCCAGGCTTGTTTTGGTTCTCTACCCCGAAATGCGGCAGGTACCATACCTTGCCTTCCTGGGACCTCTGGACTTCCTGGGGCTCCAGTCGTCTTGCGTAACCCTTCTTGACGTAATCGTCCATAATTCCATTGTAGGCCCGCGCGAAGTCAACATCGCGCCTCATTTTCTGTTCAATGTTGACAAGTCTGTTGAGTGCCATATTGTACCTCTCTGGCAGTCTCACCTCGTCGTCTCCCCTCCAGGATACTCAAGGAATTTACTTGCTTTATTGGTTAGGTTAGGTTAGGTTAAGGCGGTGACAGCCGGCAACGAGAGCCGGTTCGTCCACTTGGGCCTAAGAAAAGGCCCCTTGTGATGCCGCGTAGGCTTAGGTCCCCCGTCCGCAACAGGTTCTCATGGGCCGATGACCAGTCTAAGTTAGAGAGGACCAACCCGATCCTTGGATGAATCGGTAGTAGTCTTCGAGTGGCCATGGGCATGTCAACTAACTCCCTCTCCGGCTGAAGAGGGGAGGTTGTACCCTGCCGGGCCAGCTCATCGGTAGCGCAGTTGCCCTCGATGTCCCTATGTCCTGGGACCCAGATGAGGTGGAGTTCGTACTGCTCCGCCATCTCGTGGAGAGATCTGCGGCAGGCGTTAATGGTCTTCGAGTTTGAAGAGATAGCTTCAAGTGACTTCAGGGCAGCCTGACTGTCAGAAAATATGCAGATGGGAGCTCGGACCCTGGTTGAGGGGAGCTGGTCAAGGGCTTCTTTGATGGCGTAAACTTCCGCCTGGAAAATGCTGCAGTGATCGGGTAGCCTAAAAGAGACGCTTAATCACAGGTGCTCGGAGTATATACCTCCTCTCACCCGGCCGTCCAATTTTGAACCATCCGTGAATATGTGAAGGGACCCTAGAGGTCCAGGAGGTCCTAGGTTCCGTTCCTTCCTGTCGGGGATGTAAACCTGGAAGGGTGTGGTAGGGTGTTCAGCGGGGACACAGTAGTTTGTCTTCCCCTCGGTAAGGTGTGGAGCAGAGCCGAGATTCGTGTGCCCGAAACTCGATCTTCTCCACAAGCCCGCACCCTTCAGCCCTAATGCCGAGAGTGCCGCAGTCATCTCTCCCATTCATTCTATTGGGAGGATATCTAGGAGAACGTCCAGGGCGTCTCCCGGAGTTGTGCGCAGGCCGCCTGTCATACAGATCTCAGCCATCCGAATTTGAATTTTCTTAAGCTTGCCCAGGCAGGTGGACCTCTTTAGAGCTGGCCACCAAATAGCCACCCCGTAGAGGAGTATAGGGCGAATGATAGCCGTATACATCCAGCGGACAATTTTCGGGTTCATACCCCATTTTAGCCCGATAGCCTTGCGGCAGGTATATAGCGCGATTGTAGCTTTTTTGGCTCTTTCATCCGTATTAAGGGACCAGTCGAGCTTCCTGTCCAGGATAAGGCCTAGATACTTGGCCTGATTTTTAAGGGGGAGAAGTACCTCGCAGAGTTTAGGGGATATCATTTTGGGAATCTTGTATTTCCTCGTAAAAAGGACCAGTTCGGTCTTCGCTGGGTTAACTCCCAGACCAGACCTTGCAGTCCAGTCCGCCAGAAACCGGAGGCTTTCGCTCATCCTGTCACAGAGGGCTTGCGGGAATTTTCCCGTGAACGCCAAGGCAACATCGTCCGCATAGACAGCCGCCACAGCTCCGCCCTGGAGCAGTTCGTTAACCGCCACATTCCTTAGGAGAGGGGAGAGGACTCCTTCCTGGGGAGTCCCTCTGTTGACTTGTCTGGAGATGGTTGACCCCCCCAGTGTTGCCTCCACCGTTCTGCTGCGCAAGATCCGGCCAATGAGACCCACCGAGTGTTGATCAGTGAGTGTTAGTCAGTGCCGTCGTGATTGAGCCTGGGAGAATGTTTTTGAAGGCGCCCTCTATATCTAAAAAGGCGACGAGTGTGAACTCCTTTTCATGGAGCGATTTTTCTATGATGTTGGTAAGCGAATGGAGTGCTGTCTCTGACGATCTGCCCCTCCTATACGCGTGCTGAGCTCTTGATAAGGATGAGTGGTGAATATTAGGTCTGAGGTGCAGACTGATGAGTCTCTCCAGCGTCTTTAGTAGAAACGAGGAGAGGCTTATCGGCCTGTACTCCTTAGGCGAGCAATGCGATGGCTTGCCCGCCTTAGGGATGAACACAACTTTTGAGCGAAGCCATCCGCTTGGAATGACCCCTGTGTCTAGAATGATCGAAATGATCAGACGAAGCTAGGACGTAAAGCGCTCAGCTGCATAGCTAAGCTGTGCAGGTATGATGCCGTCCACTCCTGGGGATTTGTATGGGCTAAAGCTGTTAATTGCCCATTTAGTGTTCCTATCACTGAGGAGGTATGCCATTTCAGACGGACCCCGCCACGTCGGGGGGCTAGGCGGGCTGCTCTGAGACGAGCTAGCGGGGAAGTGAGCATCCAGGAGAACCCCGAGGGTTTCCTCGCTGGA
>VNJV01001253.1:0-14628 GCA_008042635.1 Drosophila nikananu | reverse complement strand
GGAAAAAATGAATGCCCGCCATACAATTTCGTACTGCGCTTGTAGCAGAATTTGCTCTGAGACGCGCGCTTTTTACGCTGAGTTGAAAGTATCTTTTGCCTTGGAAATTCGGGGTGGCAGATTGGGGCAGCCGATCTCTTTTGAATATGATAAAGGATATATTCAGGAACAACACCTCATACGCCAAACCCATAAGACGGCGTAAGTTCGATTTTTGTTTTTCCATCAAAGTTGAAAAATTGGTGAAAATTAGTACCTCGGTAAAACAGGTATGCCTGCACGTGCAACCAATATTATAATTTCATTCTACCTGGGTTTTACCGGGATTTGATGTCCCTTTCGATAGAGACCAAAATTATGCCGGTAGGTTACATATTTTACCTAAAAATCGACCGCAAAGTCGGATATTTCCTTAAAAACTACCTGATTGTTTGGCAACCCAAAAAAGGTTCAACTTTCAACACGTGTAACTTCTAAGATACTGGACCGATTTGAATAATTTTTTGGATTCAACCCTTTTGAACTATTACCTGTCGAATGCAATAATAATTTTTACGATCCGTTGTCATCAAAAGTTGGATTTTTGCAACGTATCTGTATCTTTTGCCCCATAGTGCGGCGTGTGCCTTACATCTCGCATCTAGTTACATTCAAACACGGAGACCCCTTCGGGTTGCACTAGGTAACAAACTTTAGGATATTAAGTATATATGTGTATGATATAGGTAAAATAATGGTAGAAAATAATAAAATCTGTTAGTGCGGTAAGAGTGTTACGTCTATGAATAGAAAGGCAAAGAGAAAAAATAGACCTAATACATTAAATGTATACATTAAAATAAACTATAAATTGTAGATTAAAATAAATTATGACCAAAATAATGACAAACCAAGACCAAGTAACAATTTTATTATTATTGAAAGTTAAGTTAAGTCTTGTACAGTGCAAAGTAAAGACTTAATATTTATATTAACTCACGCTCACTCTAGCTATCAATATAAACCCCGAAAAAATCCAAACTATTTTTTAAATAAATATAAATTGTTATTAAACTTTGAAAAACCTTAAGGATTTTTGTTTGTGTTGCCCAGTGCTTTATCTGTGCCCCGCTCTATCTGTGTATGAGAATGGGAGCACCGTGTCGCCCGGCTTTAAATCTGTGTGCGTTGGCGGCTGCCAGAGTGTGAGTTTTTGTGTGGGTCGAACGGTTTGTTGAACCGGTATTCCACATTTGTTGCAGGTACCACACACCAACAAAATAAGTCACAAAAAAAGAGCAACAGAGTCGGCACAACGTGTTGTAACTGCTACTTAACTGGTCCACTAAGCACTCACCAACAACAGTCCGGCGATCAATAGACTCAAACTGTGATCACTCGCGTTATGCCAGCTGATAAAACTAGCAATTTGTTCAAAAATATTGCCTTTTTACGGCTGTCAGTAATAACTTTGGGAAATTGGCAAGGAAATGGAGGAAATATAAGGATGGAAATAAATTAATAAAGTTCAAAGGGTTGTAAGCTTGAGGTATTTAAATATTACTTAATGTGATTAGTTTATGATAGAAATAAAATTAATAAGTTTCAACTAATTTAATTGTCAATATTATGCGATGTTTTTAATATATTATGATTACTATTATTTTCTTAATATATATATAAAACAAATATTTAAAATAAAAAAATCACTTAACAAGTAAATATTTTTACTGAAAACTGATCATTATTGTTGCGCACACAAAGTATTAAACCAAATTATATGAACTTGTGAATATTGTGAATAAATATGCCAAACCTGTGGCTTCTAAATAAATAAAAATGTAAATATTTCATACGTTGATAAATAAATTCCTTTTTTCTGACAAACTGTGCGAGATTCTGTTCCTTTATCTTTATCTCAAACAACGTTCCCTAGTGATTAATGATAAAGGAACCCTCTTAAGAAGTCCATAAAAGTTGTGATTAATATTCCCAGCTTATATTGCATTTCCTTGAGTGCAATTTCAAAGTTCGTAATGCAATTTCTTGAGGTTTTCTTTGTGGTTGTCAAACTGCCAACTGTGTAATTAGCCCAAATTCGTGGAGACCCCACCCCGAACTGATTTTGAGTCATTCTTATTTGCTTAAGCAAGAGAACCAAACCAAAGGCTATGTAAAATTTAAACAATAATGCCTTACTTTGCCCCCCCAATCCGTACCGAAATAAAAAGCGGTTCAACTTGTTTTTGTATAGCTCCTTATTGTTATTGTTTATTACTTATAAAGATTGTGTTTACCCCGTGGCTTTTGCCTTTGTTTTGTTTAGTTTTTTTTTTCTTTATTGGCTTTATGCTTTTTTGTTTTTGTTTTTGATTTTTTCTGTTGTTAAATGCAACTGGTTCGATTGTATCAAAAGTGGTTACATTCTCCTGACGGGGCGGGGGCCTTGAGCTGTGGCTGGCTGAATCGAATTGCAATTCCGCGAAAAAGCACACAGCCGATTCAGCTGCTCGATTGACCTTGTCGAGTGAATATTATTGAGTCGATTATAGGATGAAAAAGTTCACCACGAATCGGAACACCTTGCTCAGCGTGCTGTTCGATTCGGGTCGCTCCGGGGACTCCTGTCGCAGCTCGGCGCCCGCCACCAGATGGGCATCCAGTTCGGCCTCCAGCTCGGCGCCATACCGCAGGATGTACCACTCGGCCAGGAAGTAGATGACCAGCGTGATCAAGGCAAACTTGAGGTAGATCTTAAAGATGTCGAACACGTTCAGCAACAGCTGATTTAGCAGCTCCATGAGGTCCATTATAAAGGCCAACGGTGCGTATACGCGTCATGCAGGTATTAAAATAAACACTGAAAAGGATGGAGAACATACTTTGTTACTAAGATCGATGGTTTTTAAGTAATGAAGTATGTTTAAGAATAAGTTGGGTTTTCTATTATTTGAGTTGCTTAATGGTTGAACCCATTGTTTAAAATATTTTGACAGTTTTGAGTAAGTAAAAAAGAAACTAGAGCTAGTAAATTTCAAAGAATGATTTAGTTTAAAGCTTTAACTAGAAAATGTACAACAAATATTGGGGTTTATGTAGCTAAAGATATATGAGTTTAGCCGAAAGCTCTAGTATTTCAGTCGAAGCATTTTTTGTTTAAGTTGAAATGTTTAAAGGCAGCCTATAATTATTGTTCTTGATTCTTTAAGGCCACTCAGAGAAATAAAACATAAAATAAGCCTTTCTTTTGGGAAACATTTCTTAAGTATGCTTTATCTATTAACTACCATTTGCAATTCGGTGTCTTGTGGCACATTTTTCAAACTATATTGCTTGCTAGCTTGAAAGAAAAATATTTGTTTAATCCACAGAGTTGTTACCTCTCTGGTTTACCTGTTCGTCTGCCAGTCGGCCCGTGTGTTGTCGCCGATCAAAGTTTTGCGATTTTGTAAATGAGGTCGTGTTTGGTTTTGGTTGGCTCTATTATGCAATTGCCAGCTCTAGGTCTTCGTGTTGACGATGCACATTTCGCTTTCGGCCGCTGAGTGATGTCGCCTCATTTGCATTGGACTCGAGGCGAGGAGCGGTGTTGATGGCCGCGGCACAATAGTGCGTGTCGTCTTTCCCGATATATCTCTCTCAATGGCCAGCCATTGGGCAGGCGCCTTAATTATGTTAATATGTGTGGAGCATCCAATCTTTTGTGGTCTTTCTATCCGTCCACCTTCCGCCTTTCTTTCGGCCTTTGTCTTCAGACCGCTGAAGTCGCGGTGGCTCCCTGCAAACACGGGCATAAAAACAAATTTCATTTTAATTTGATTGAAAATTAATTAGAGACTCACAAAAAGATGAACGGGTAAAAAGGGTAAACAAATTGGATTGCGAAAAAGTGGTCCAAAAACTGGAGCACGAGGTGTGACCGAATTGGGAGATTGTATGGAAATCGAATCGGAATCGGAGGCTTGGGGCAGGTCGGATTACCCTCTGTCGAATTAGCATAGAAAATGGCTTTTGGCCAGATTGAATACTTAATTGAAAAAGAGACAAATGGGAGGGCAGAGGGAAACAAGATCGAATTTGTTAGGCTGAACCTTGAATTAGCCGGGGATTTTGTAATAAAATATATTTAAAGATCGAGACAGAGATGGGGAAAATGATAAAAGTAGGTAAACCGATACAGAAGATAGGGTTCAAATCATAAAAGACCATTTATATATATTTTCCTTCATACATTTTTGCTTTAATAAGTACTAATGGTGATTAATATCTTTTTTTATTAATAAAACTCAAATTAAATTTTAAGAAATGCATAATTATTTATACACGAAGCCATTAACAAAACCATTAATAATTAAGCTAAGGTAATTTTCACTCTCAAGCCATTAGGCCAATCAACTTGTTGTATCCCAAAATAAACCCATCAAATTTCCTTGCCGCCACATTGACCTTACATATTGTTCAACAATTTTAACAGGTTAAATTTTAAATTGATCCAAGAGCAGTAACCTCTGTCACCGACTTTGTCCCCCGGTCTGACCCTGATCTCTAAATCCACTTCATAATTTTTTGTTATAAATTCATAATGCTCTTCATTTGCAGGGAACTTAAAAATAAATTCAAATGGATCAGAGATCAGTCAACTAATTATGCCACTTTACCTCCCAGATGACCCTGATAATGAACGTTCATCAATTTGTATATTTTGATGTGCTCATAAGTCTGCGAGAGTTCAAATCAAAATGGAACACAGATCTCACACTTTGTGGTTAAGATAATGAACTATATAGTGGAGATGGGAGGAGAAGAGTAAACTGTTTAGATATAAATATAAAAATATATTTTATTATATATTTTATATACACAAATTCATACAGTTTTTGTCAGATATTTTAACGAGGTTTGATGGCTTAAATATTATTAGTTGCTATATAATAGTTTTAAATTTCGATAGTTTCGATAAGTTTAATATGACAGTTTTAATTCCGATGTGTCGAGATTTTCGATATTAAATAATAACCGGTTATACCATTGATAGTTTATTGAGTTACCTATCTATAATTCATTTTTCAATGTTTAATGATAAGAGATCATTTCTATTTTACATTTCAAGCATTCCATATACAGTTACCGATATTTATGGATAGTTAAATTTGCAATATTCAATGAAATACAATCAATTGATTGGTATTTGATATTTCAAACAATGCTTTGTTATGTCTTTGCAACCCCCCTTTATAAATACGCCACTGACCATAGCTATCCATCAGCGGGCAGTTCGACAATTCGAGACAGGCCGCAGTCAAAACCTGGCCAGAGATTGCATCTCTCTCGTATTTTTGAATACACTTGACAATCGCTAAACGCAAACCGCCGTCTTAACCTTACCCACGACGACGAGCTGAGTTGAGATGAGACGAGATGAGGCAGTGCTCAAACTGAAGCTCAAATTCAGAGCCAAACTCGCCTCTTCGGCAACTCGATAATCGCAGCAATTATACTAAGCACACAAATCAACTTCAACTTGAGGGGACCTGTTCGAAAGAGACGCCTCTCAGCTGGAGCTGGAAATGTTTTGCATTAATTTTCAAAACGCATGCGAAAAGACGCAACATATTTATAAGACAGCGGCCAGAAAACCCAAAGTGCAGTAGCAAAAAAAGGAAAACCAGTTGCAGATGCGGATAGCCTTCGTTTCTGTGGGGGATTTTCGGGCGGATGGAGGTAGAGGGGGTGCATCTTCCTGATGCAAAAATGGCAAATGCTGAAGTTGAACTGTCGCATAAAGTCAGAGGAGTCCACAGCCAGATTCGGCTTGACAGGTCGTGCAAAATGGGCAAGAAGATTTCGCAGAAGCCACCTCTCCACATCCGACGGAGATGAGTGTGGCGATGAGATGAGTTCCGAGCGCTTGGCCGGTGCGTGGATCTACCGGTTTTGCGAGACCAGACCCAGACACCTTGAAAGACCTTCTGACATTTTGCCGACTCGGGTACCCTGCCTTTTTTCGGACCCTGGTCACTAGTTGGCGAAGCTTTCCTACAAAATTAGCAATTATTACTACAATCAGCCAAAGCCAGCCAAGTGGTTTGGCAATTAGGCAAATGGTTTCTATATATAAATATAATTATGCAATAATTGAGGTAAAATTAATAAAGATGTTTTAAAAACCCAACAGAGCAGTATCTTAGAAATACATATATCTGATATATATACATGCAAACAACTCTATAATTTAAGGAATATTCAGTGTTAAGTTACTTACAAGTATTATCAACAATTTAAAAAAAAACTACAATGAATTGTTTATATTGCTATCTGGATTAATTAATTTTTACAGCACTTAAAAAATGCATAAAAATGTCTGATCATTTCCTTAACTGCTGCTTTCGTTTAATTTCATAATTTTCCTTAAATTCCCTTCAATTCAAGAGCATGTAAGCTTCCTCTTTTGAAATACCTTCCTCACTTCTGGCAAATAAATTTAATTTGCGCAATTTATTGAAGACAATTTCAACATCCACATGAAGCCGAGTTAATGAAATAATTTCTTGTTTTGCTCGCAACGTTTTTCCCCTTTCCAGCAGCCTCCTCCTCTGGCATCGTATCGCATTTCGGTTCATATTTTGCATGAAATTCGCGTCACATTGTAAATTATTTAGTTGCATATTAATTAGTGGACACTTCCAGCCAAAACCGTAACAAAGCAGCCAAGGGGCAGAAATGAGGGAGGGAGAAAAAATATTGTTTAAGCTCCTTACATAATGCAAATGGTGTTAACTTGACTCCAGTTACCAGCTGTGGCCTCCGCGGTTGTCTAACCCATTAAAAAACGTGAACCAAAATTGGGGGGAACGACGCCGCGAATGTGGGTGACCGGTGGAGTGAATGGTCAAGTCAAGTCGAGAAAATGGACACTATTTGTGATTTACAGAGCTCACTTTCGGGGCAAGAGAGAAGGGGTTCAGACGGGCGTTAAGAGCGCCAAATAAAACTGTGTCACACTTTGTGCCGCTTTCGGTTAATGACTGAAATTGAAATTGACTTTTAATTAGGTTTCTTGTTTTTGGGGTTTTGGCTTTAGTATTTATTTCGATTTCGTGTTCATTTGCCTAAAGCCCCGACATTTCCGCATCGTAGACGAGGAGTCTTATTTCTTATGCATGAGCGACGACCGGCATTGCGTAGGTGTAGTATGTATATCCAGGTATATATATAATTACCTGCGATTATTTCGCTTTTGCCGTACGCGGAAATGAAGTCTCCCCGCTGTGGCACACAAAACTTGAACTACTTCTTCTCTATTTCGGCCTCAACTCATTTCCCCCTCATTTCGAATGGAGATGGCGTGGAAATGGCAGGGTAATGGGTTAGCGTCAACACAGATTATAGGAGGGAGATAAACGTTTAACACCTCTTGTCTACAAAGCTAAGCGGTGGTTTTTTCTTCAGTACTTTCTTATTTTTAAGAGATAGCATTAACTGGGAAGCTGTTAACTTATTGAAAAATGATGTATCAGAGTGGAAAGTATTTGTTACTTAAACCTAAATACACCTATTAACTCATTAGACTTAATATTTGATACTATATATCATATTCTAAAATATAATTAAATAAAATAAAATAAAAAGTAAGCATATTTAAGGATACACAATCCACAAATCAAACTGTCTAGCAAAAATATTTATTTAAAATAGTAAATGTAACTGTTGATAAATATTTTCTTCAAGTTTGCAACCTATTATTTTTTTATTTATAAAAACCTAACCTATTCTCTATGCAAGTTTGACCTCCCACGAATTTTCATGCAACTCTTTACCAAAGATGAATAGCCAGTGAAGGGCGATTAGCTAACGTATTATGTTGGCTTAACCATTGTCTGCATTTCGTCTTCCCATTTAATTTTAATCCAGCTTCATGGCAAGCATTCATACACTAAACTAATTTTAGTAGTGAGTAGAAATATATTTGAGGGGAAATAAGTCAATTTGAGGACAAATAACTAAATATTTTATTAATAAGTAGATTATCATTACTCTAAGAGAATATATAAAAATCTATTTTAAATTCTCACTCAATATTATTTCTTTTGGTGTAGTTGCCAAGCACTTTGTCCGCGTTTTTGTGTACATTCCCCAAAAGTTGTTAGTGACCCAGCGACCCAGCTTCCCATTGAAATTAATCCTATTTTGTTTGGTTCATACTCACGATCTTGTTTATACCAAGCTCCTGGCACATTTTAAAAGCATCGAATAGTTATAAATAAAATAAAACAAAATACAATTTGGACGCAGCACAAAACAAATAATTTTTGACGAATTTTGCCAAAGCTTCTTCTTCTTACGCCCGGATCGAAAGCTTTAAGACCATATGTTTAGCAGCTGATCGCTGTCAAGTTGAGCTTTAAAAATACTCAAAAGAGAAAGAGGGACAACTATATTAATCATGATCTTTGAAGCTAGTCTGCCAAGCAGTTTAAAAGCTTCATACTGCTTGGCACAGCTTTGAAATCAAAGAATAAAACTGCTTGTTTCCGGCAAGCAGTAGGTAAATTTGAAAGCGATTATTTTTTAAAAATTTTTATTTACTTTGATGTTTTTGTTGAAATGAACATGAAAGGTGTGTGTTTGCGTGTGTTTGTGGATATTTAACAATGAAAGAAATGTGTTTTTTTTATGTATACTAACAAATTATATACAAAAGATAATTTTGGGAAACATTCAAAAGGCATTACGAGGAATTTAGCGCCAAAATTTAGGTTTTTGTGACAACAACAAGAACAATGAGTATAAAGCTACACAGAGCAAAATATAGTTGGATAAAATTTCAGTTCTAAAATGTGGAGTATTAAAGTTTTTTCTGTCTTTTTAATTTAAGGAATTTAGTTTCAGGAATCTATTTTCCCAGACAAATGTTATTTGTGCTTTGTGAAAATTTGCTTACAAGCAAACTCAAACATTTGCTGTTGTCTTTTTGTTGTACACTTAAAACTCATTCGATGGCCTCGATTATTTCATATTCTTCATCCAAAGAATGGTCATAATCGATGTTGTATTTGTTCTTGATCTTGCTCTTGTAGTCCTTGAGCTCCGCATCGTTTTCGAATTTGTTAGTGCTGTAGCGCTGCTTGCCTCGTGAGTTGTGGTGGGGGTTTTGGGTGTTGCTATTACTATTGCTTGGGTTCTTTTTCTTGCCTTGATGCTGGCTATTGCTGTGAGTGCGACTCCTAGTTCTAGTTTGGTTGCGGTTGCTTTCCCTATCGCTATGGCTAAGTCTATGGGGCTTACTGCTACTGCTAGGCTTTGATTTTCTTTCGCTATTTTTACTAGATTTATGTTGCTGCTGCTGATTCTGCTCCTGTTGCTGCTGCTGCTGCTGCTGTTGCTGTGATGATGAGTACGACGATTGAGGATTGGTACTTGGTGTGGTAAATCTCATGCTACCTCTAAAGCTATTTTTGGTCATTTTACTGTAGTTGCTGCTATCTACGATTCTATTGTTGCTGTTGAGTTGATGTTGCTGCTGCTGCTGTTGCTGTTGCTGTTGCTGTTTCTGCTGATGTTGCTGTTTCTCCTGATGTTGCTTTTGAAATTGCCGCTGTCTGCCTCCGCGCTGCTGTGCTGTGGTTCCGTTTGCTGCTGCTGTCCCAATCTTATACTCATCATCGGCCTCATATCATACATCACTCGACGACTGCTGCTTCTCGGGAATGCGATAGAGCTCGTCGTTGTTCTGGTAGAGCTGCTCCGAGCCGGCGCAGTTCACATTCGACCACCAGTCGCAGACGCGGACGGCCTGGTTGAAGACAGTGCCATTGGGGCAGAGGAAGGAGTACTGGTGGCCCGAGTGGAGGCACCAATGCCACACCTGCAAGTTGATGTCATTATATATATGATATATGTCTATTTAGGGGGAAACCTCACCTGACAACGCGTCTCTGTGTCCGCATAGTAGCCCGGCTGGCGACCCTGGCAGTTGAAGGCCAGACCCTTGGGCACTGCATCGTAGGCGGGATAATCCTCGCCAGCAATATAGCCATCGATTTGCTGGAAGATAAATAAATTTATAAAATAAATAAGAACTTAAAGAAGTAAAAGAAGTAATAGAGGAATTATATTAAAGTAGAAAATAGAGGAATTTCAAATCAAATAAGAATCTTTGATGGTTTAATAAAATAATTAAATGAACCAATTATATTTAAATATTTTGTAATGCAATTTAACCTGAATACCATTGGCCCCCATTTCGTATATAAAAATAATATTATAATGCATTTAATGGCAATTCTCTCAACACACAAAATATGGAATTAAATTATGACTCCATTTGGCGGATCTCCGTGTGAATTATCTCAGCTCAGTGGCTGCGGAGCGACCTTCAATTGTGGGTGGCATGTGGCAGGCACACATTGCTCAAGCGCCAACAACAAAATGAACTCTAAACAATAACAAATTACAATTTGAAACAATTGCCACACAGACACAGATTTAAAATGCAAATGCAGCAACGCGAAAAAGTGGCTGAAAACCAACAAAAGAACCAGTGAGTGTTGAAAATTGTGCACTTGCAACAGTTGCAAATAATTGTGTGCTCCGAGTGTGTGCCCCATGTGACAACCGACTGTCAATCTCATGCGTACGAAACCATGAAAAGCCGAAGAGCTGAAAACTCGCAAAAGCTGAAAAGCCAAAAAGCCAAACAGCCGAAAAGAGCAGCAAATAAAACAATAAAACCCGACACATCGAAGGCGGAGAGCAGATGGGATCCAAACACTGGGATTCTTTTGTGTCGATGGAGCAGACTCATCCATACATCGGCTCCAGGCCCATGTTGCAGGTTGCATCTCGGCATCTATCTTGATCTTGCCTCAATTTCTGATCCGAATGCAGTTTCCCATTGTTGCCACCAGCACCGCCGTTACGCTCAAATAAATCTCTCTCCCTTCGGCGGCTTCTCCTCCTTCGAGGGGTTAAGGCGGTTATTTGGGTTAATGCCGAATTTATGCTAATGGAAGGTGTTTCGACGGGGCAAAAGTGATTGGCAATGTTCAGCCGTTTGAAGGGGTGAGAAAAGCTTGGGATTTCCATTTGGGAAACATTAGGGATTTACGGGGAGCTCAGGGTATATTTAATTTCTTCATTTTAAATGGTTAGGAAGTTTAGACTAAATAATAACATATTTTCTTGGGAAATGCTTCATTAGGTAAGTCTTCTTTTATGGGAAACATTAGGGATTTATCAGTAGCTCAGGAGATATTTATCTATTAAAAATTAATATACATTTCATGTGAAATAATGTCATAATACCTTGAGAAAGGCTTCCAAGAAATGCTTCAATCATAGAAAACATTATATATTATCGAGAACCTCAAGAAATATGTATTTATTTATTGTATATTAATACTTATTTAAGTTTTTTAAATCAACTCAATGCATTTTTTCCTTCTTATATTCAAATTTACTAGGAACTTAATAATGATTTTCTCCTGAACCTCAAATAACATTTGAAAAATCTATATTTTCTCGAATTACATAAATAGCTTCTCAGAAAATATATCCTACTGTTAGGAAGCCACCTTCTCCACTCCAGCTCCCACTTTAAATTGCATTTCAAACATTTGCACTGCCTCGTTTTTCGGCTTAACTTTTCTCAATCACTGGCAATTTTCACGCTAATAACTGGGCTTTCCTGGGCTTTTTAACATTTCCAACTTCCCCCCAAAGAGACACAGAAATAAAACAACAAACCATGTTAACCGCCCATTGCCTCAGTAACCCAAAAAGCGAACCGAACCAAGTGCCAGTACCTCGGATCTCCCGAAGATGCGCCTTCCCCGCTCACCATCAACGTCAATTATTTCCCTCCACTCTCAACCTTTGGCCGGGCCATTTTCCTTTAAATATCAACCAGACGAGACGGCATGAGAGTTACAACTGGAAAATGGTTAATTTTCCCTGTATTTTCCTTTTATTTCTGTTTGCGCTGAGGCCGAGGGGTAACCAAGGCTAATTGATAATGTAACACACTGAGGAGTAGAGTGCCTCAAATGGTAAAAAGCGAATGTAGTTTACACTTTTTTGTGGGTCTAGTTATACACTATTTAATAAGCTATTTTTATGAGTGAAAATTTTAAAATAAGTTAATATTTATATATATTATAAGAAGTATATATTCGTTACTTAATTTCTGTAATAACTAAAATGTATTTTAATATTTATCACAGAGAGAACTTTTATAAAATATCCTTACTAAATAGGACCTTCAGTAAAACCTATACTTCATTTAGTTCAGTTTAAAAACTATTTATTTATCCTAAAAGTAAGCTAACCCCTTGAGTTAGTGTGTTAAAGCCAGAGGAAGAAAGACTCATGACGACACCTTTTTAGAAAGAGCCTCGACTGCTATCCAGGGGGAGCTCTTTCTGTGTGCATTTCTGGCGGGGACGTGAGAAGTTGTCTAACACTTTGGCAGACAGGTTGTCTGCTTCGTGTGTCGGCTACACCCCCCCTGTCTCTCTTGGGTCTCTTGGCCAGCTTCTTTTGGGTCTTCTGCACTTGCAACATTGCATGCGGCATGAAAGGAAGATGGCCAAAAGGGAGAAAGGGGCCAGCGGAGGCAGGCAGGCAGCCAGCAAGCCAGCTCTTTTTTGGTTATATTTCTTTTTGAGGCAACAATTGTAATTGTTGCTGGTGTTGCTCTCTGTTGTTGTTGCTGTGTTGTGGCTGCAACTTTGCGTGGGAGTTTGTTGTTGCCGCCACCGCTGTTGCTGGCTGAGTGAGATCCCAATCAAACAAGAGACAAATGGTGTGCACAATCTTTCTGTGCGGAATGAATGTACAAAAATTATCTCAGATGACACTTTTTTGTGTGGCATCTGCGGCTCACATTGATACACCAAAGATATACACCCAAGCAGGGCCAATGAAGTTGTCAAATCAATGCCCAGATACTGCCAGCGCCAAATTATTTAATAAGCCATTTCCCAAGCTCATAAAAAGGCTTTTACACAAGAGATGTTTTCTTGCCATGATGGCGGGCCATAAAAATGGTAATTGGAAAAGGGAACGGGGTTTCTGGGTCTCTCTGCACTTGGAGAAAATGTCTTTGTAAGGAAGAGCATTTAAAATTTACTTTATCCTGGGATATTCTCTAAGTAAAAATATATTTAGAGCTACTAGATAGTTCCTTTGGAGTCGAAGATGAGCTCCTCAAAAATTGGTACAACTTTAAATAGAATCTTGTTCAGTATTTCTTTAAGTGTGGGGCACTATTCAGGGATTAGGATTACGATTACTGTTACCATTACGATTACGATTACGATCGGTGGGAAGAGGACTCGTCCCTGGCTGACTTACCCCATTGACACAGTTCCCCGCCAGCATCGAGAGCAGTCCCAACACGACTGTCAGAAGGCAGGGGCTCCTCCACCAAAACTGAAACTGAAGCTGAAGATGTTGCTGCGGTCTGTGATGCTGCTGCTGCTGCTGCTGCTGATGCTGCTGTTCATGCTGCTGCGGTGATTTGTTCGCCGTTGTTGCTGCTGCCATGATGTCTGTTGTTGTTTTGTGATGTTTTTTTCTTTTTGGTAATACGTAATTTAAATGTGATTTTTGTTTTTGCTATCTAAAAAATACAAAACGAAAATCGAAAGAAAACGAGTCGAGTGGTTTAAAGATATTAATTTTCTGTTTTCGGGCCTAATGCATTTCGGTTTTTTGGGTATTTTAGAAAGGAAGCTGCAGCTTCTTCTCCCCTGCGATATGCAATTTGATTTTATATCTATCGTACATGTCTATTATGTGCTGCGAGGGGAGGCAACCACAACGGCGAGTATTGCTGCCAATGTTGCAGCTGCCGCCGACGATTGCATTCACTTATTTTTCCTCTTCGCCGGGCAGCGGATGCTTCTAATGGATCTTAATTGCTAATAACTCCAATTGTCTAACGCGGGGTTAACTCTATTGCGCTGAATTCTTGTTTACAACATTGTTCCATCATCATTTGGTTAGTTTAAGCTGGGGTTTTATGAAGTAAAGCTGATCGTTAGGCTAGCTTGTTAACCATTTTTATTGTTATTGTTTATTTGGGATGCATTTTTACAATTTAAAGCTCTTTGGATATCTATTTATTTAATGGGAAGCTAACTCAAAGATATAAAATAAATATTATGCTTTTACTATGCAAAGTTATGTAAATCTTTACAGTAATTTAATGAATCGTTAAAGTTGGAATATAGCTTATTTAAAATAAATACAAACGCATTTAATGGGTTCCCCCAAAAGGAGTCCTAGGTCTTAAATGTTTCCTGTACAATTTATAATGCTTTAATAATATATAAAAGTAATAGTTTCATTGTAGTTAAACAATGATAACTTAGCCAAAAATCCATTAATTTTATTTCGGAAAGCTTTTCTGAGCTAGTTTTTAATAGCTTTAAAGATCTGCATACTTAATTTAATCATTTTTTAAATTAAATTTTTTGATTAATTTTTCACAATTTTAATGATGTAACCCCTTACAAAATTTGAAAAATTTTGTAAAATTTTTTTTCTTGCCTGACATGGCTAAAAAAACTCGCCCTTTGATGCTGATCAAGAATATATATGATTTATAGGGTCGGAAATGACTCATTCACTGTGTTCTGTGCTTCT
>VNJV01001250.1:0-24041 GCA_008042635.1 Drosophila nikananu | reverse complement strand
ATATATAGCAGTGAGAGCATATAGGAGCATATCTGCAAAGTTTCATCCAGATAGCTTTAAAACTGAGGGACTAGTTTGCGTAGAAACGGACGGACAGACAGACAGACAGACGGACATGGCTAGATCGACTCGGCTGTTGATGCTGATCAAGAATATATATACTTTATAGGGTCGGAGATGTCTACTTCACTGCGTTGCAAACTTCTGACTAAAATTATAATACCCTGCAAGGGTATAACAAGTAAGAAAGCTACAGTCGTTCGTGAACGACTGTTATATACCATGTACCAAAATATATCGCCGCTTTTGCCTATTAGAGAAATGTAAACAAACTCGCTCTTTGCAAAACCACCACCATCTCATGCACTTGCGTGTGCAAGACAGAGACAGAGATAACCCCTCCTCTCTTTTTTGCGCACGGGAGTTAGTTTCTTGCGCTCATCAGTTTTGTTGTTGTTTTTTGGGATGCACCTGTTGCTAGCTGCCAAATAGATAGCACACTGATAAGTAAATAACTTTTGTGTTTTTCACCCGATCTTTACCAGATTTTCGGTATTGATACATGTTCTACATATGCATGCCTATGCACAAAAAGAAAGATATATGGTAATATTTGCGGCTGCAAAACGTTTTTATTGATTTGCGGGGGAGTGGGATGGAAATTTTTAAATCTGAAACAAACTTGATCTGCGTGCAAAACATTCCGACCTACATAAATAAAAATTGGATAAGTTATAATTTTTTTCAAACGTGTCAATAACTGGCGTAAACTAGTTATAATAACAAGAAAACAAGCCAAGGCTGACCTTAGTTTCTACATTACTACATTTTAGGAGCCCTTTTAAGGAAACTTTGATTGTTATTTAATATTTTAATGATGTTTTTATTAAGCATTTACATGTTTACATGTGTTGCTAGTTCTTTTAAACCTTATCCCGCCAGGGTTTTCAATAGAGGGGCAGCAGCCAAGTAAATTTCATATTCCTTTCTCACAATGCTGTACTTGGCCGTAAAGCCATTGACACCTGCCTCGTAATTGACCTCAAGGACCAGTGGGGGAGACTTAAGACGATCGAAGAAGGGCTCCTTGTAGTATCCCTCGACATTCAGGTTACCCGGAGCGATTTCCTTTACAGTTTCAAAACGATCAGCCAAATTGGGCGGTATTATTATCCTTCAGGAAATGAAGCAAAAAAGTCACTTTATGCGACAAATAAGTTTTTAAATGGGATTACCGGAGAACATAGGTATCTTCCGCGGAGACTACAGTGACGCCCTGGGTGTGACGATGCGGCACTAGCGACAAAACGGAATCGGGCACTGTAGTGGTCGCCCAGCTTTCACATAAAATAAAAATCAGAAAAAACTTAACCCAAAATATTAGCCAAAGCTCTGGAATATATATTAATATATATGAACATACTGTGCTAAATAACTTCGGAGCGGACATGTTGGTCTTTTAACAGTTGTCTTAAGACTGGAATATACATATGTATCTACGCAAGATTCGCAAAACAAAAACGGATCTATAACAGGCTTATGGTAGGTAAGTAGGTTAAAGTGATGAGGCCCTCTCTTAAGAGCTATGTTCCGTTTCGACCAACTCCCTCTGGCTGGCTTAAACTAATTATAAAACCAAATAAACNGCCAGGGTTTTCAATAGAGGGGCAGCAGCCAAGTAAATTTCATATTCCTTTCTCACAATGCTGTACTTGGCCGTAAAGCCATTGACACCTGCCTCGTAATTGACCTCAAGGACCAGTGGGGGAGACTTAAGACGATCGAAGAAGGGCTCCTTGTAGTATCCCTCGACATTCAGGTTACCCGGAGCGATTTCCTTTACAGTTTCAAAACGATCAGCCAAATTGGGCGGTATTATTATCCTTCAGGAAATGAAGCAAAAAAGTCACTTTATGCGACAAATAAGTTTTTAAATGGGATTACCGGAGAACATAGGTATCTTCCGCGGAGACTACAGTGACGCCCTGGGTGTGACGATGCGGCACTAGCGACAAAACGGAATCGGGCACTGTAGTGGTCGCCCAGCTTTCACATAAAATAAAAATCAGAAAAAACTTAACCCAAAATATTAGCCAAAGCTCTGGAATATATATTAATATATATGAACATACTGTGCTAAATAACTTCGGAGCGGACATGTTGGTCTTTTAACAGTTGTCTTAAGACTGGAATATACATATGTATCTACGCAAGATTCGCAAAACAAAAACGGATCTATAACAGGCTTATGGTAGGTAAGTAGGTTAAAGTGATGAGGCCCTCTCTTAAGAGCTATGTTCCGTTTCGACCAACTCCCTCTGGCTGGCTTAAACTAATTATAAAACCAAATAAACCAAATTTCTGGTTTCCTAAATTCCATAAAGTCGGGGTTTGTTCTTGTTTTGCAAATGGTTTCACTTTAAAACTGAGCCAATCAAAGTATAAGTAATCAGAGGAAATCCTGCTTTAATAAAGCTTTTAAAAATCGAAATTTATTTTATTCTGAAGAACTATATAATATATTTTCGGCATTTTTTACTTTTAACCCGTTATAGTTTTCAAGGCGACCGGAGGAAGGTGTTGAATCTGGTTCATTTGTTCGTAGTAGCTATACTTGGCCACATAGCCATTGGCTCCGGCCTCATAGGTGACCAGCAGGTACTTGGAGCCGGGAAAGGGCTGTCCAAAGCTACCTCTGACCAAAATCTGCCCCGGAGCAATCTCTTCAACGTTCTCCTCGCGACCCGTTCCATTTACATCGATCCTAAAAAATGTTAATTGCATACACTGTTTAGCTATTTTATAATAATTATTTACCTGAGATAATATTTCTTATTGGAAGGCACTAAGATAACGCCATTATCGTTAAGGTTCGGAACATGAAGGCCGGTTGTGGCTGCTGAAACAGCCCCATTTATAAGCACCTAAGCTTGCTATTGGTAAAAATATATCAAAGATATTTTGGGCAACTCACAGTGCTAAATAATTTCACAGGCATGGCGATGATGATCTTACGAAGGCCGCTCGGCAACTGACATTCTCAGAAGACAAATCAAGTAGAAGCTTAAGCTAAACACCAATAGATACAAGTTTTAAACTGGAAGCGTTAATAACCCGATAAAAAAACCAAGTTTTGGGTGGTTTGCAAAACCGATTTTTAATCCAGATTATTACCTTGACCAAATATTTTTAATGGTTTTTGGGGTAAGAGAAAGGTAAATCTCATTGGGAAAATAGGTCTTAATTTGTAGCTTACAAATTAAATAAATAATCAAAAAAATTACCTGCTGTTTTAAAAAATGGTTATGCGCCTATGACAATGTTTTGGGATTATACGATTAGATATTTATTGCACGTTTATTGATCTAATATAATTTTTTGCAAGCTTTTATAATTTTACTAACTCCCGTGCGCAAAAAAGAGAGAGGGGTTATCTCTTTCTCTGTCTTGCACACCCAAGTGCATGAGATGGTCGTGGTTTTGCAAAGAGCGAGTTTGTTTACATTTCTCTAATAGGCAAAAGTCGCGATCAGCTGACTTTTGTTTATCGTTGTCAAAGACATGACAAAGGAGAAGAGTAACAAGGAGATGTTTAGATAACTCTTATTTTAGAAATATTTAATCAACTCAAGTCGACTCGTAGGTCTCTTTTTGACCCCTATGCAATTGCATTGGCCTCCACGTGATGTTCCCTGTTTACCGATTTTATTAATAATCGGGAACTAATTCGAGTGGCGATATATTTTGGTTCAGGGTATATAATAGTCGTTCACAAACGAAGCTATAGGCTTTCTTACTTGTTTTAAATTCGGCAAGGGCTAGGTCGATCTTAATGGTACTATTGTTGTTAATTCTGTTAAATATCAACAATTATGGGTTTTTTTACAGTCCTTAAAGTGGAATAAATATATTACAAAAGAAATCACATTTTAATATGCAAAAAAAGGTCTCAAAACTTAAAACAATGAATGAATGTTTTTTGTGGTAACTTTAGTGGATCTTAATTATTATATTTTCTGTTTAAGAACTCTCTTTTCAAATATATTTCTTAGATATTTGATTCAATTATTGAAGCTATATATTAATGTATTATTATTTAACTGTAGTGATATGTTTTCTCACTAATCTCATGAATTTATTTCTCTAGAAACTACTGAAGGTTATCCAGTGGCCGTTTTCAGGGCATTGGGACTCAGGAACAGGGGAAATTGGGGCGGCGGAGTCGGTGGTCCCTTGCCATAGCTGTACTTGGCAACGTAACCATTGGGACCCGCCTCATAAGTGAGTACTAGATGAGCGTCATGATCCTCGTAGGGCTGATTGATCACTCCATTTACTTGCAAATAACCGGCCTCATTCTGTTTTACCGTCTCCTGGCGAATGCTTCCTCCCGGATGCTCGATTCTGTAGCGGAAATCCTCAAAGGTTAAATCTCAACAGACCGAAAATTGACCTGAACTACCTGAGAAAGTACTCCTGATTAAGGGGCTCCAGCTGGAAGCCATTGGTGCGGATTTGTGGCACCAAAGTGGGCGGGTTCTGTGCTCCTGCCGAGGTCAAGTTAACAAGGAGAATAGCGAATATCTAAGAACATTGAATATAATTGGTCATAATTTAAGCACTTCCTTTGCAAAACTCCAGCACTCACCGCCCTAAAACACGAACCCGGAGGAGAACGAGACATGATGACCTGTCTATGGTTGAACGAAAACTATCTCAGCCCCCGACCGATGTCTCATCTTCGGGCCCAAAACGAAGGCTTGCTTAATTAAAAGGCAAACAAGTTTTGACTCAAGCGATGTTGAGATAGCAAAAAAAAATCACACTTCATTCCACCTACTAATTCGGTAAGCTTTTTATATATGTCTTAAAAAATTCCCAAGCATTATTTGAACAGAGATCGAGTAGGGAAGACTATTATCTTGACAGATTTTGGGAAAACCAGTTGCCAGCCTTCAATATGGCAATTAAATGGGTTCAAATTAATTTACATTATGAATCCCGCTACTAACAATTCAATGCATAATGTCAAAAAAATAAGCTTGTCATGATGGGTTTGCTATTAAATTAAACACCTGCGGGGAGTTCCCAACGTATTAACTGTTGCGACGTGAGACAACTATATGCGGGGAATTTTTAAAAAGTATTAAATTCAAGGGTTTTTGACCTTAGACCAGGAGTTAAATGTATATAGGTTAGAGAAACAGTTAAATTATACAAATTCTTAATATTATTTAAATACTTGGGTCAAATACCGCTTGCAGAGGAGTACAAATGCAAAACATACACACCGGTGGTAATATAATATATAGCTTTTTAATAACATATTTTCTCTTTAATGGTTGTTCTTAACAACATCGGCTTGAATATAAAAAAAAATATTATTTTGAACAATTTTTGAAATTTATAATAATGTACTACTAAATAATAAATAAGGGCTTTTTATATTCACTTAAAATTTTTTAAAGAATTTTACGTTTAAAAAAAATCTAATAATTTATGCAATTTATTGTTTTTAATAACACAGATATATTTAATTTACTTCTAGTTCTAATAGATTGTAATCAACTAAATTAATTCTTATTAAATACGGCTTAAATGAGCTTTTTTATGAACTTTTGATTTATTAATATTCTGCCTCCATTATAAATAAACCGCAGATAAACGTTAATAATAGCTTAAAGTTTCTCCATTTACCGGTCACTTTTACCGTTTGAACTCCTGACATTTGATCAATTTAACCGCTCTTATCAGGGAATCGATACTTTCTTCGTCTCCCCTTCTCCCTACGCTGAATGTGTATGTGAATGCGAATTAGCTGGTTGGCGAAGGGGGTGGAGTGGGCGGAGGCTGCAGCTCAAAACAAACACAAAAATACCCTCACATACACAGCGCGCCGCCCACACAAACACACACATGCAAAAGACCCAAGAAGAAGTTTTCCCACTGCTATCAAGGCTTATCTTTGATGAACTTACTTTGTGGCCATGGTGTATTGCACTGTGAGCTCTCCCAGTCGAGATTTTATTGCACTTAATTTTCACTGCACTTCAGTCATATTCGTTTTTATTTTGTGTTTTTTTTTCGAAGAGCAGCTATCGGGCCTGCCGTACTGGCGCTAAAAAATACTAGGGTTGTTGATAATATACCAAAATATCAATATATCGATATTTAAAAAAAAATTATTTATTTATATAGTTATTTTTGGGTTGCCCAAAATATCGCGGTTGCGATATTTGTTTGATATATTTTTTTCTTAGTCATTATGAATTCAAAAAATATCAAATATAGTTCTGGAAATCCCATAAACAAGCTGGGAATGGATACACAATTGTCAGCAGTAGCTCGGTGCTTTCTGCGCGAAAAATATCAAATATATCGATATTTTAAAGTGATATTTTAAATATTATCTTGAGCACTGTAATACAGTGACTGTATCCAGATAGAACAAAACTGTGACAAAGCACTGTGAGAGAGCGAGAGGCAAAGAGTAGACTAGAAAGAATAACAATTTTAATAACACTGGCTGTCACCAAAGTTTGGCTCTCGCACTGCCCTTTACATATTTCAAACTATGGATGGAAAAGTCAAATCCAGGAGTTAAAAGAGCGAATACTGTCCTTATTGATTTGAAAGAGGCTCAATATTTTGGGCATTGGGAAATTATATTAATTTGCATTAAAAGACCTGGGACGAAGAGTAAAATTAAAAATAAGGATGCAGAATCATAGAAGGGAAAATGAGCCACCTTTGCAGCTCGTCATTCAACTGGCACAGGTTATCCAGATTCTCCTCCATGGGTATGGTCACTGGAGCCATTATGTTTCTTCCTGAATGGAACACGGATCGCACCCTTGCCTAATAGAGCCCATATACAATCATACGAGCTCCTTGGACATGTACTGGGAGTTGTCCAACGCAGGCAGTTGCCAGAACTCATGTGATTAGCTTTGGGACAATTACTAATATACAACGAATCATGAAAGGATGAACGTGTCTGTTGTTTTAAATATTGCCGGTTGTCAACAAAAGTATGACCGCATCATTGGCCCTCAAGAAATGCCGAACAAATTTACGACAACTGGATACGGAGCTTAAGCTTAGTATCCACTTCCAAATTTTGTCACGCAGCGCAAAAATGTTTATTCTTTTGAAGTGTGACCGCTCTTTCTATTCGTTGTTCGGCATTTATTGAGCGCCAATGATGCGGTCATACTTTGTTGACAACCGGCAATATTTGAAACAACACACACGTTCGTCTTTTTATGATTTGTTTTAGATTAATAATTGTCCCTAAGCTATTGGCTAGCGTTCTGGTGGCTGCGCCTGCCTTGGACAACTCCTAGTACATGTCCAAGGAACACGGATAATTGTATATGGGCTCTTTTAGGCAAGGGTGGGAGAAACATGATGGCACCAGTGGCCATACCCATGTAGGAGAAGCTGGATTTCCTGTGCCAGTTCCATAACGAGATGCAGAAGTGTTCAATTTTCCCTTCGATAGTCCTGCATCCTTATTTTTAATTTTACTTTTTCGTCCTACATAGGTCTTTTAATGCAAATTCATATAATTTCCCAATTCCCAAAATATTGTATTTGCCTCTATCAAATCAATTAGAACTGTATTCTCCCTTTTAATTCGTATTTTTATAGCGCTGTTGTACTGTTGAAAGTGTGACCAGCTCTACTGGAGGCCAAAATCCTTATTTACTGGCAAACGGTAGTATTAGCAGCCTATTGCCACATTTTTTTGAGCTAAATACATCGACTTAAATCCAAAGAAATATTAGTCAAATCGGACTAAAATCTAGAATACTTTGATCGTTTATTTTAGTTTCTTTTATTCAATGTGTTTAGCTCACCAAGAGCTTTACTTACTGCCAAGTAAAGAAAACATCGAACATCGATGTCGGAAACCTCGATGTTTCGGAAAACATCGGTGTACCGATACATCGCCGATGGTCCAGCTCTAATTATCAACAACTACTATACACATCGACGGCCATTTTTCGTGTTTTTTCGTGTTTTCGCTCTTAGTTTGATCGTTTATTTAAATGTTTTAATGAGTTTTGGTGAGTCAAGGAGCTGGTCTAAGGCTAGCTGGTGAAGTGGCATGTCGATAAACTGTGCTTATCTTGCCGAAAAATGGATTAAACTGTGATTTAAAAGTGATCCCCCGCACAGCGTCTCTCGCGGCCAGGCAACAACACACACCCAAAGAGCGACGCACAGGGAGCATATAAAAAGCAACAAACAGGTTTTCATTGTGTACAGACGTGAGATAGCCCCTCTCGCTCGCTCCTTAATTTATGCGCATGCAGCTACAACAACAACACGGGTGTACATATCTATATAAACAAACCAAGCCAACATAAGAAACAAGTAATACAAGAAAATAAATCGTCGACGTGAGTGCGAGTGTGTGTGTGAATGCTGTAAACAGCAGCCAAAGTGGTAAAGTGGTAAAGCCAACTTGGCGGTGGCCAAGCAAGCGAGTCGAAAGAGACGACGGATAATAAGAAGCATAAGGCAAAGAGTGCTGTTGGCCAGCTTAGAAGTGACGCGTAGCTAGCTACAGGTGAATATCGGACTTGTTTTTCAAGCGAGCCGAGGCGGTGGTTGGTTCAGACTTTGGAGCAACAGTAAAAAACGGGTTCGATGCCCAAACGAAAACAGAATCCAATAAATTAGCAGCCTAATCAATTTACTACTGAGCTGTAACGGTAAAGCCAATATGGAGTTGCATTTAAATATTCCAGATAGCACTCGGCGCGCGTTCCCGATTTTCCAGTCTTCCCCCAAACAAGCAGCTTCCAAGTGCGTTTTTCCCCCAGCTCAAGTGAGGAAAAAGTGGAACGCGTCCCACTTAACCCCTGCACGGCAGTGCAAGCTGACCGAAATTTGTGTCTGTGCATCGATTAACACTAAGTAGTGTGTGGAGCCACCGAAATGGAGTTACTCCCACATTTTTGTGCCTTGTAGTGCAGTGTGTTTTGTGAATGAAAAACCAAAAAACTTGTCGCGCCATATTAACACCTACAGTTTTCACAGTTCAGAAGACACAACACCAAACAGTTGAATCATCTATTTTCTACGCTTCCAGTCAAAAACTATAGCAAACTGGTTGCTCTACATGAATCACCAAAGACATCGGAAGTCCGGTGATTATTTTGTGCCTCGGCTCATACTACAGTTTTTTCGATAAGTGCGGAAAATAATAAGAACAGTGCAATGAACCGCTTCTGCCTCAGTTGTCGCCATTGGCGATAAGCGAAAGGAAAACAAAGCCAGAACCCAGGCAGAATTGATTATAAATTCATAAACAAAAAAATATGCATATTGCCATTACATCAGTTCGGAGTCCGAGTCCAAGCTCCGCCATTCAATCAGTGGCAGCCAGTGGGTCTCCAAAAGGCAACATCAACTTGAGCACTGCCGTATCCACTCCACGCCACTCGAATCCACCTGTTGCCACTCGTTTCGACTTAATGAAAACGCCCACGGACCCCGAAACGGGTTATACAGTGGCACTTGGCTTAACGTAACCGTTCTGAGAAGTACTTTGACAGTTAAATATTTTATATATTCATATATGTATATATATAACCTTTAAGCTTTAAACTTCCTTTTTCTTACTGAATTCTTTCTAAGACAATTTCAGAGGGGTATTAGTTTTATATTTAGTGTATATGTATAGTAATACAATATTCATGTCATTTTTAACACCTCTTATCATTAAAGCATTGTACACTTTAAAGTTATCCACTCTTGACTCCGATATTGTAATATAAAGAAGTCATTAGTTGATAAATGTAAAGTATTTAATGTCAATATGAAAACTTAAAATTTTCCCAATTTAAAACTGTTGAAAACATTATAAGGTACAATCGTTTCCTTATAAACGAGTTTAAAGCTATAAGAGTTCAATATTTAATGTCCATATAAAATATAAATTTCTTAATGACACTTCAAGCCATTTAAAAGTCATAAAAACATTGTAAAGTTCAATGTTTCTTCCCTTTTGAGCACGCGATTTCACTGAAAACAAGTTTAAAGTTGTAATTTCACATGCTACCTGTCTGCCAGTCTGGGAAAATTTTGCTAATTTTCTCCACAAGCATGTAAAAGAGCTTTACAGAATAAGAGACTTCATTAAAATAATAAACGTGGGCTTCCTCTCAGACTCGTACAGTATATGGGAAATACTCACGAACTCATAACAAGAGCAGAGATTATTAAGGATCTTAAATAACTAGTTGCATTTAATATTTAGTATTACGAACTAGAGTACCACTGTACCATGTAGGGCGTCCTGCTGTGGGCGTATGGTTGCGAGCGGTATATCTAATAACTACACGCTCAAATCAATTTCGGTTTGATCACGTATGCTGTAAGAAAGAACAACCAGTTTTTTTTTCTACAGTCTCTTTCACCTAACCGAAAAGAAAAGGTATCTCGATTTAACACGTTCTTGGCGGGCTTCCCACACGCAGGCCAAAAACACACAAAAGATTGAGTAGAAGTGTCAAACGTGACATACTTTTCACCCTTATCGCGATGTGAGGCTGTTATCTCTAAGCTCTCCAGACTGTCCCGCTTATCAGCCAGGAGAAATGGACGGGCGGATGGGTGGAGTAACTTATAGCAGTTAGAGACTTCTAAAAAACAGTGGCACACACTCGGTAACTTGATCTCAAATTTGAGCTCATTAACGCAACGACGCCAGACGGCCAGTACTAATAATTGTATCTGTATTTTTATGGGACTGCCAGAAGCGGAACGGACTTCCTGGCATTGAACCCGAGAGTGTGTGTGGCTTGTGAAATATGAGAACACCACCACACACCAACTAAAAAATGAAAACTTACGAAAAAGCCGCCTATATTTTCGCCACCACGAAATGCGAATGCCCTTGTTTGAGTTTCTAGACATTGCAACAGAGTTGGGATATAATATTACACAAGGTAACTAGGAGAATCAAATGTAATCCGAAATACTCTTTATTTAAGTTTTAAGTTTTTTTTCTAGCAAAATGCAATATGGTTTTCAAGTATTCGAAAGATTATCTGTCTCTGTTCTTAAGCTTATTTAAAGTAAACTAAACTAAACTTATCTTACACGGCATTCACCTTTAATTACTTTCAAACTAAGCCAATTCGGTCATAGAACTAGGGCCCCTGAAAGAAAAAAATAGGTGTTAATTACGTTTTTCCCATATTCTAAATGACTGTCTATTTTTGGTGAGGGTTTTCTGGTCTTTTAACACCTCAAAGCAGTTATTCTTGTACCCAATTTAGCGGGCAGTACCATTCGCCGATTTCTCCGCTTTAGTAAGCCGCAAAAACGAATGATAAATTGAGCCGCTCCAAGAGGGTATTCAAATGTAATTTATATTATTTATTAATGCACTTTTATGGCATTTCTCATACGTGTTCTTGAGGCTAGCCATCCATCCAACCCCTATAATTTGAGGGCATTAATGCGACCAGCCAAGAGATGGGCCGCAGGTCACTTGACCTGTGACTCGAGACTCTGGCGGTGACGGCGGCGGCTGAGCCGTGAAAAAACCTTCGCTTAGGAAAACGTAAGAGTTCGAGTAAGACGATACCCACCACCACCACGAATCCCCGGCCTGGCCGACTTCATTGACCGAAACAACAAGTAGTAGCGTTGCCGTTGCCACCGACCTTCAATTGGCCAATAAAGCAATTTATCGGAGATCCCATCCATCCGATCACTAGGTAAAAGTTGTCCATGTGTAACCCACCGACTTTTTGGGTGCGTGAGAAACTCTACAAGTCTTGAGAAAAAAAAATAAACCTGAAAACCAGCATGGAAATTACGTGTGTGTGTGAATGAGGAAAACACACCTATGTATATGCTCCTATGTCCGGTGTACGCTGTCGCAGGAAAATAAAAAGTCAGAGGGAGACGGACGCGGCACGTCCTGAAAATCGGAGTGGCGGAAAGGTAAATGATTTCAGAGGGAAATTGGCGGAAAATACCGCACGTGATTCCCAACAAAGGCAGGAAAACCAGGCTGGCTGGCCGGGCCCATGAGTCATGCTCGAAACAACACGACATGCTAGAGCCAGGACACGAGGGAGAGTAGGGATACAGTCAGGTTTCGGTTTCGGGCTCATATCTATCTATCAGTAAAACCAACATCTGGATGTCTTGAGATGCAAGCTACAAGAGAACTCTTAAGGTGTATGTTTTATAGCCCTTTCTAGCCATCCATATCATTATCACCTCTTTGTGAAAGTTAAATAAAAGAAGGTGTCGTAAAGATAGATTACCTTGCCAGACAAAGGGTCTTATCTTAGTGTTTTTCTCGACTTTTTATAGAGTTTAGTTTCTGAATTGTATCTTTAAACATTACAGGTTTAGAGTCTAGTAAATTAATATAAGTTTTTAAGGTATCTCCTTTCTAAGGTTAGATCTTAAAGGTTTAGCCGTTTTCTGAAAAAGTTTATTGAAAATTTACGATTTATTTTCCAGGAAAACGGCTTGTTTATCTCACAAAAAAAAAACCATTAAATGCAAAATATACATAGCTCGAAAGCAATACGTCAAGGTTCTCTCTGATCTGTAGAAACAAAAAGCATGAATGTTTGGCAAATAAAATTGTTAAATTACAGTTTACGTTTCTATTTCTGCGTTTTCCTGTGTTCTATTTTTTTTCTTTAGACACTAAAATATACATTTTCGACTCCTTTTGAATCTCTCAAAAACGTATAACCCAAACATTCGAGTTTGACGGCTTCAAAAGTTCAAAGTTCGAGCTGTGGCGGTTAAGAGTGCGTGAAGATTCGATGATAAAGACCTTTCCCCTCGATTTAAGTGCTCCCGTTCTCAAATGTGTTCCTACCTAGGGAGGTTTTCCTGTACGAGCAGCAAGAGAGAGTGTGCCCGAAACAAGGGATAATGGGCAGAGCTATTGTTCAGCGCTTCTCAAAACACTCGGCGTCGGTCGGCGAGGGTTTGTCAAGCAGTGGCTCTCAAATCGTGGGCGGTTGCTTTGTTGCTCTGTTTGCTATTCGCATTTCGAGCTCATTTCGGCTGTGTAGTTTAGTGTTTAGTGCTCATCGAGTCTAGCCCACGTTCGGTTCGCGGCCCGCTGCCCAAATTCAACAAAAATACAAAACATAAACACTGCTAAGCCGGAAAGAAACTGGACGGAAAGAGGGAAAGAAAGTGTGCAGAATTCACAAGTAGCCGCCTCGAACTCGGTTATATAAGTGGAAATTAATTATCTGATTCGGTAATAAAGGCAGATGCACGGACACAGGGGAAACCCGCAAATAAAACAAACAAATTTATGATGCTGCGAATTATAATAATAAAATATGATTGCTGTGCGCAAATTATGGCCTCAAATTAATACATATTCATGGTCTAGCAAACTTTATAAAGTGTCAAAAAAATACTTGATTGCCGGGTGCTACGTGTGATAAATGCCTTTTGCTAAACTTACATTTTGTCGAGTTCGATTGCTGTAGAAAAAACTATAAACCATACACACACAACGCTCTGGTTCACTTGAGAATTCAAATAATTTCTAACACACCTTTCCACAACCCGTCTTCGATTGCAGGTTTTGCGTTTTCCTTTTCGCCAGTGCCGCGCCAGCTAATTGCATTAAAATAAAACCAACAAGTTGCTTCTAGTGGCTGTAAATTATTATTGTGTCGTTGTCGCTGACACTCAGATGCTGAAGCAGCAGCAGCGACAATAACACCAGTAATCAGCACAACTATCGGCGGCTACAATGGCAGACATCAGACATGGCAATGCAAGGCGTCAGTGATTAAAACCAGTCGGAGAGGCCAGCCAGGCCAGGCCAGTTTGGAGTGCCAGTCAGCCAGCAGCCCAGCCGCAGTGGCACCACCAAGAGCCTAAGCAAACCAGCAGCAGAAAACAGGCAGCCAAAGAACACACAGAGCTGCTGAATCATCAGAACTTGGAGGAGTAATTGTTTTCCATCGGCAAAAAAACAGACAAAATGAGCTCGACGGGGAGCCAGCGGCTTATTAGCTGGCAGATCGGATTGATATCGTCTATAAACCTCCTGCTTGTGATCTGCACCTTGCCAATCATCGTGGACGCTTGGATGCCCGATGTGCGACCTGATTTGCAAACAAGTACGTACCAAGAGCAGGCACAAGCCCATGCCCCTCCATCTAACAATTATTTATTTATTTGTGTCACTCGTTTTCTTCGTCTTTTTGTTGCTGGTTTATCAATGGCAAGCTCGGCTTTTCCAAGCTCTGCTTATCATGCGGAATTTTCGCCAAGCCAGCAGCAAATTGGCGTTTCCTCTCTAAAGCGAGTTAAACAGAACTTAAGACTATATGTAAGTCTGAGTTATGAGGAATCCCGGGAGCCGCAGATTTTATAACTAACTTTTCAACCTCTCTCTTTGCTTTCTTGTTAATTTTTTTGCAGAACCCGACAAAGTCTTGGCCCATTTTACTGGCAACTCAACGGACTACTTTAAGATTTTGGATCACAATGATGAAAGTGTGCTAGTTGGTGCCAAGTGAGTGTATTTCTTTACTACCCTTTACGATTCCCAAACCTGTGCTGCCTGTACAAATAAAATTGGCACGATCCCCCCTAAATATTTATAAAAACATGTTCGATTCGAGGAACAATTAACGCGCCATTGGCATTACGTTACGTGGTTGCTAAAAGCAAGTGCAAATCCAGCATTTCTCATCCACTTTCCTGGAAGTATCCGTGATTTGGCATTGACCAGACTCGGGAGATTAACTTGTTTAGCTTTTTCCAGTTTGGTTCCTATATATAATTATTCCCCATCTGTAATGCTGCATTTTATCACGCTGCCCCACAGTCTGGCGTATATTTATGGTCTCAGAATAATATAGATTTGCAATGAGCCGCATTGAATGCATCATAGTGTGTCGATAAGAGCTTATGAATAATCATTTGACTGAGAAAATTATTCACACACTCTTTCAGGGTGCAAACGCCCCTTTTGACTAATGCCCGTATATCGCAGATCTGAAATGGACCGACTAATTCGAACCAGCTTTCAATCTATCATATTTTCCCGGCCACCAGACTTGGTGGTGCCATAAACAACATTCAAACATACATGGCAACAAATTAGCAGCCCCAGTAATTAGCCACTTTAAACACAGAATTATACAATTGTATACAAGTTCTAATTATTTGCACAAAAAGCAACCTTGAGATGTATGATTGTATACGGACAGCTATGGCCAAAATAATAGCACACCTTGGGCGCTGCTCTTGAAAAGCGCTGAAACGACTCTGCTGATGGGAAATAAAAAATAATACATATTAAAGCCAAGGCTTGGAATGCGCCAATGGAAAACAATTTGTGTTTATATATATCGTAAAACATGTTTATTAAGCGTTATGTTCACTCTTTTAAGCTTTTTTAAAGACCTCACCTCTTTTTTAAATAATTTGTATTATGAGTCAGTTGAGATTATAGCCTGATGGTAAAAGAGAAAATAAAGTTTTCGGGGTAATTCGTGTCTTTATTTAAAGTTACATTTTCAAGTATTATTTATTTATTATATCTCAAGGGGTCTCAAGTGAAAGTAGAAGAGCTCAAGGAATAGTTAATCTTGAGTTAAAAGGTTCGCCATCAGCGAATTAATTCCCGACTTGTGCTAATTCAATTAAATGTTTATTAAAAAGTTACTATTACCATGACCTTTGCTGTTTATAATTTTCTGTGTTCCTGGCACGAAGCAGCAACCCCTCCCCCCATCATACAAAAACCGTTTTGGCTTTATTTCTGGTCAGCCGCACTTGGCTGGCTTCCACTTCTACATTCTGGGCAGGCACACGCCATCAGCGAATTAATTCCCGACTTGTACTAATTCAATTGTTCTCCATATCTCGTTTTGCAGGGACGTCATCTACAATGTGAGCCTGCACGGCCTGCGGGAGATTGGGCGCTTGGAGTGGAGCAGCTCGGACGCTGACCAGCAGCTGTGTACGTTGAAGGGGAAGAAGGATCGGGACTGCCACAACTACCTGCGCGTGTTTGCACGTAGGGCCAATGGCGAGGTGCTCATCTGTGGCACCAATTCATATAAGCCGCGGTGTCGTCATTACACACCGGTGGAAACGTCAGCTGAGGATGGCGGTCACACCCACGCCCACGCCATGCGCTACGAAGTTAGTCGCGATGTGGAGGCCCAGGGCCTGTGCCCCTACAGTCCCGCCCACAACAGCACCTACGCCTTTGCCGATGGTCAGTTGTACAGTGCCACCGTGGCGGACTTCTCTGGCGGAGATCCCCTAATCTATAGGGAGAACCTTCGCACCGAACAGTATGATCTCAAGCAGCTTAACCAGCCGGACTTTGTCGGTGCTATCGAAAAGAACGGCTATGTTCTGTTCTTCTTCCGCGAACTGTCCATGGAGTTTATGAACTTTGGCAAGGCCGTCTACTCCCGGGTGGGCAGAGTCTGCAAGAATGACCGGGGCGGACCCTACAACCATGGCAAGAGCTGGACTTCCTTCCTGAAGGCACGCCTCAACTGCTCGGTACCTGGGGAGTTTCCCTTCTACTTTGACGAAATCCGTAAGTGTTATTTAAAAAAAAGAGAAGGAGAACTAGAATAAACCACATTCTTTCACCTTTTGCAGAGGCCATTAGCCCAGTGGTTGAGAGCGGAAGCAAGTCGCTGGTCTATGCCGTATTTACCACCTCGGTGAACGCTATTCCCGGCTCGGCCGTATGCGCCTTCAACGTGGATGACATCCTAGCCGCCTTCGATGGTGACTTCAAGTCCCAAAAGGATTCACAGTCCCATTGGCTACCGGTGGAACGAGAGCAGGTGCCCAAGCCACGACCTGGACAGTGTGTAGAGGACTCCCGCACGCAGAGCAGCATCGCTGTTAACTTTATCAAGAACCATCCACTGATGGAGGACTCTGTGGCCGCAGCTCACGGACGTCCGCTGATGACCAAGGTCAACTTGCATCACCGGCTCACTGCTATTGCTGTGGATCCGCAGATTAAGTCGCTGAGCGGCACCTATTACGATGTAATCTACAGCGGCACCGACGACGGCAAGGTGACCAAGTTTATAAACATTGTGACCACGCACCAGAACTCGACGGTGGACCGCCTGAAGACGGTGGTTATCTCGGAAATGCAAGTGCTGCCGCTGGGAACACCGGTCAGGGAATTGGTGATCTCCTCCAAGAAGAACTCCCTGGTGGTGGTCAGTGATGGCAGTCTTGTCAGTGTGCCTCTCCACCACTGTACCCTGATTGTGGACTGCCTGGGCTGTCTAAGCCTGCAGGATCCGATCTGCGCCTGGGATCTGCAGACGCACGAGTGCAAAAATCTGGCCACCAGCCAGCACAAATTCGGAACCAAGACCTACCTGCAGAGCCTGAACACCACGAAGAAGGCTGCGGCCTCGCTGTGCCCACACATTCCTCGTGACGGTCAGGGAGGCGGCGAAACCGTCAGCTTTGTAACCATGGCCCCAACACCGACCGAGGAGCAGAAGCTCTTATACTCCAACGTCGGAGCTTCCTCGTCGGGCAGCCAGCCCAGCTTGGAACAGCAGCCAACGGGGGGCGATGACTTTGGCCTCAACAAGATCACGCTAACGTCTATGGATCCCGATGATATTATGCCCAATCTTAATGGTTAGTAACGGTTATACTATTATAATATCTCTAAATTCCTTTCTAAAATCCATTTCTTTTTCCTCCATTAGATCCCCAGAAATCTACGGCCAGCGTGGATGAAATCCGACAAGCGTCCAGTCCCAGCTTCATGGTCCTCACAGTTGTAGTTTTTATCACCTTCCTGGTGGGCGGCTCTGTGGGCGTAATGTGTGTCAAGGCCAGAAACTGTTTGATGGAGGCCCAGATGGACGAAAGTCATCGCAATCATTTCGGCAAGCCAATGTGAGTAAGCCAAAAGCGGAGGCTCGTGCAAAATTGTGTTAAATAAATTAGTTTCCTCTACAGACAATTTAAGCATCAGAACACTGGCAAAGATATCAATCTGTTGATGGGGTCCAATCCCTACACCACAACTCAGAAAACGCCCAATTTGGATCTGGAAAAGGATCGCAGTCACGAGTGCAAGAACTCAACGGAACATTTGGAAAAGGAGCTGCCCTGCAAGACGTCCACGCTGACAAAAGTGAAGCGCACGTACATCTAGTGGACAGGGGGCAGCGCCACACCCTGCAAAATTAGTCGAATTTCTATATACTCTAAAAACATATTTTCGTTGTTTATGTTGCTGTTAGTTATAGTACAACCCCCCCACCCGATCCCGCGAATGAAGTTGAGACAACGGTGTGTTGCAGATACGTTTGAAACGCAGCTGAGGAGAAGAAAAACGCCTGTTGGATCTTTTTTTACGTTAGCTTGTATTGTAATTTTAGTTTGATGTAAAATTCGTATAAGTTTCGTATAAATTTAGTTAAATTTATTGACAACGTAGTGCGCGGGCATGAAAGCATTCCGCGTTCCGAATTGGAATCGAATATTTCGCCCATCCCTTATATATATCTACATATATGTGTATTCTGTAAGTGCAAATATCAGAGCTGTACAAATTTACACATATCATATATCAAACACACCGAGATACCGAACCCGAATCCGAACGGCTCTCGAAATTCAATCGAATAATTGAACAAGTATTTTGTTAGACTGAATGACTACTTTTTTCTACACACGAGTTCGTTTTTGTGGCTGAGAGAACTACAGGATGCGAACGGTCTTACAAGACCCCATGATAACAAAAGAGTAAAATTGTATCTAACGTAGTAAACTCAATAAGGAATTGAATGTAGAACGTAATTAATAGTACGAACTAGGCTAAGGAACGAACAAAACTTCTATGAGGCTTTTTCGATATGAACTGACACCGCAGCCCAACAACGCACAATACGGAAATAAACAAAAATAAGAGTTATATACAAAAATCCACAAAAATCATCAAGCCTTATGAAATAGTAAAAAATCGTGTGTCGAATCTTAGGCCTTAAATCTAAACGTGTAAGCTTTGCGTACGGAAAAAGAAAACATGAGCTTGGCATTTTAATATTTTTATGTTACATTTAAGCTGTTGTCCGTCCCGCTGAAGATGAGGAAGTTGCATAAATACAATGTACAATGGCAATTTTTAAATTTAAAACGTGTAAAATGCAATTTTCAACGTAATTAATATATATATATTTTTCTAATTATCTAAAATTAAGTACAGAAAAAAGCTACACATAAAATTATTTTTAAAAATCTTACAAAAAAAAAAGAAAAATTAACATAAAGAAAAAATTCTCAAATTGTGATAGATTTTATTGAAATTTTATAATGATGAAATGATATGCCTTTTGGTTGAAAAACAATGATATATATATGAACAGAGAGAGTCTGAATAGCATGCATGATAATATTATGTAGGAAAGGGTCTTCCGTTCTCGGAGGATCACGAATCGCGGAGAACCATAAATGCCCAAGTGGAGTGTAGTTTTTTATTATTATGTATGTCTTGTACTGTGTATATTGTTGTATACATCCGATAAGCAATTCGAAAATCTAATAAAATCGTCATTTTTCATAATGAATTGTCTTTTTGTGGGAACACTTAGATAAAACATTCGGGTAACTTAATTTTACTCTTGCAGGGTAAAATAATTTTTGTCAAAAGTTTGCAAAATAGTAAAGGAAATCCAACAATTTTCTAAATTTTTTGTTCATTTTGTTAAAATTGTCAAAAATTCATTAACATTTTATGTACAAAAAAAATAATTTCTGTATGTAGATTTTTAAAGATTATAAAAACATTAATGAATTTGTTTGCATTAATTTGCTAACATCAAGGGCATACAAACTACGGCTTTCAAAGGTTACATTTCTTTCTTGTTTTCTTTATTTTGAATTTTAACCCCTTTTAAAGGAAGTCAATATTTTAAAAAATTAATTTTAGCGCCTTAAATACTAGATAATTTAAGTCAGCCCCAATTGGCAGTGGGATTCACCTCATAAGAAGCTACAGTCACACTGGACACCTGGTCGGCGTATTGCACATTTTTCAATTAAATTAAGAAAACCAGAACCGAGATTATATAATCGAGATGAACAGCCTGAGGACCGCCACTTTGCGATTCGCCAGCTTGGCCAGCTCCAGTGCCGGCGCCCTGGGCAAGCGTGACTTCACCCGCAGCTTGTGGCACATGTCCAAGAAGCCGGTGGCGGGCGGATGCTCCTCCGATCATGTAACCGTCCTGAATGTCCACAAGCCCAGCATTAACTGCACGTGCGGCTGCAATGTGCATACCAAGTGTGAGTCTTTCTCTCAGTAAAAATGCTGATACAGCTTTGTGGATGCCTAACATTACATAACCTCAAAGTGGGATGACGAAATGGAAAACAAAACATTGAAATCGAATCCTTTTCTGTATTTTCAGGCGAGCGCGAGCTGGTGGAGTTCCTCACCGAGGAGATAGTGGCCGAGCGCAAGGTGCAGAAGGGCAAGACGGTGCCCAACACTTTGGATGGATTCACCGTGAAGCTGACCGGCGCCGATGTGGAGCTGACCAAGCAGACGGACAAGGAAAAGGTGGTGATCAGCCTCAATGTGAACCATTCTGTCGATAGCGAGGACGAGCCGGAGATCAATCCGAATGCCGACAAGCCGGACTTGGGCGAGATGAGGAGCAAGCCCCAGTTTGAGGTGGACATTATCAAGGGCGGCACCACGCTCTCCTTCACCTGCTCCTACCTGCAGGGCGAGGCTCAAGAGGGGGAATACAGTGAGTAGTTATTGCGAGTATCCCACTATACATGAATGATTTTAATTTGTCATTCCTCTCAGACGACGTCTTCTCCATTGACGAAATGGCCATCTTTGAGGGAGAGTGGAACGACAAAGTCTATGCCGTTGCTGGCGACGTGCTCGATGGCTACTTGTACGACTTGCTGATCAATCTGTTGGAGGAAAAGGGCGTCAGCCAGGAGTTTGCCGAGAAGTTGTCGGATTTGGCCACCGCCCACGAGCACACTTCGTACATTGGCCTGCTGGAAAAGCTTTCCAAGTTCACCACCGGCGCCAAGTGAATATCGTCGCTCTGACGATCCACCACCTAATCTTTAAGCATAAAGTTGTTTAGGTTTTTAAGTTTCTACTGTCGCCTGCCCCAGTTTCTCCACTAAAAACAGTTTTAATCAGTTTCGTTTTTGGATTCGACTGTGGCAAGCAAGCTTAGTTTTTAGGCCAGAAAACATTTATACATGTTTCTAGGAAGAACTTGAGAAGCGAATGCCAATTATTGGCCCATGTGGCATTGGCTTCCCTACCAATTTGATTTAATCATCAAATACAGCGTTAATTACTTAGTTAATGTGTTTATTTTTGTTGCAAGAGTGCTCCTGATTCTGGCCGTTTAAAATTGCCTTGAGGATGGCCTGGGCTCGTAATCGCCGGGTCGGTGTCCTCCCCACTCCTCGTGGTTTGTGCAGACGGCGCAGATTACCATCGCTAAGAGTACAAGGATGGAGGGCAGCAGTTGCATCTTGGTTGCTTAGTTGGAAACTTTTCTTAGGTTTGCTGCAATTTAGCGAGCACTCTCCTACTTATAGGTGAGATTTTCTGCATTATCAGCGCAAGTGCTTTCCCTTATGGAAAGTACCCGCATCTGTTTGTCTTAGGCTGGGATTCACCTTTAGCCGATAAGGAGACGACAAAGATCTAACAAAAGTCGTACTAAGTATACTTGGGCCAGTCTTTAAGAAATCATTAAGAGCACACCAAGCTGTATATCAATCAAACCCATATTTAAATATACAACAAATTTTAATGCATTTATGCACAATCTAACAGTTGGTGAGCTTGAACTTAATGGATAACTACCGCACATTCACTAAAAATTTTACATAAGGTCTAGGACTATTGATTAGGAATCATAGAACGGAACAAAAGCCACTTATGATACGGGTAAGTTGTCTATCCTAGGTCGTTCCCCCTCGCTTGTGCCGGCGCTCGTCGTGGCCGGTGGTAAGACTGCTGGCAGTGCCCGGTTCCTGGCCATTAGTAGGACCTTCGAATGGTGTAGAGGGTCAACTCTTGCTGTCCTGCTGCTTTCCACCGGCAGCACTGCTCCCAGCGCCTTCGTACTCTGATCGCGTGCTGTACTCCGCCCCGATCTTGCTAAGGTCTATCTTCTGTTCCAGCATGGCGCGCTAAGGGTCAAAGTTTGGGGAAATTACTGCGATACCATGTGCTTGCCAAAACTCCCTCCGGACTCACCTTGACGCACTCCTGATAAACCCGAAAAATTGGCGCGCATGCCGAGTCATCCGTCCGGCCTTTGAGAAACTGCTCCGAAAACCAGCTGTTGAAGCAGGCGTCGTACTGCTTCTTCAGCTCGTCACATTCCTTGCCAATGCTATTCATTATTCCTGAGATATTTAACTAAATAATTTTTTGATTATTTAAGAGCGGCGAAACAAGGTGCCCCTGCCTGTTCCGCTCAGAATGCCATAACGCCTTATGTCCATCAAATTAGCGTCGGTGAGTTAGCGTCGAAATGGAACGGTGGGAAAATGGAACTCGGGGGAAGATTTTATTTTCTATAATATATAATAAAACACTAAATTTAACAAAATAAAGTACCTAATACTAATAATTTTACTAATAGTTTATATTGGGTGTGGGCTGATTTGAACAATGCAAGCACCTTAATTATTCATTGAACAAATTTACTCTCCACCTCTTTTAAGATTGCTCCCCCCACAGCAAACTTGCCGCTATGCACGGTAAGCCAGGTTTTGGAGCACAATTTTAAGTATTATCCCTGAAAGTTTTATTAAAATCGTAGGTTCAGTTTTTGAGAAAATTGCTTAACAGTGGCCAAGACTATGGAAATCCCCCATACAAAAACAGGCAGCAAAAATTAAAGGTCATACAGCTTCGCTCTCAGTAAACGTGCCGTAATGCACGGTTTATGGGCATATTGGGGATCGAATAAAGAACATTTGGTGAAAATTTCATTAAAATCGTAGTCACACATTTTAAAAAGGTCTGTTAAGGAATTAATTAAAATTGTGCTCCTAAACCTGGCTTACCGTGCATAGCGGCACTTTTGCTGTGGGGGGAGCAATCTTAAAAAAGGTGGAGAGTAAATTTTTTCAATGAATAATAAAGGTATTTGCATTGTTCAAATCAGCCCAAACCCAATATAAACTATTTGTAAATTTAATTCTTTACACGTAGGAACTTTATTTTGTTCAATTTAGTGTTTTAGTTACGAAATAAATAAAAAATTCTTCCCCCGTGTTCCATTTTTCCACCGTTCCATTTCGACGCTAACTCACCGACGCACAGTAGGGCCTTAGATACTTTTGCTATATAAAAATCATAACTCTTGAACCAGTTGAGATATTTTCATAATTTTTTTTTTAAATGAAAGATAGTTTTAGTACCTTTCGATTGAGTGGTCATACTATATGGTGTGTTAAATAGTACATTTTATACTTGAAAATTAATGTTTTTTGAAGCAGTTTTCATAATTTTTTTCCAATTTCGAAATATACTTTTGGTTTTTTTTTCTCTGAAAATGTTAATATGGTGCATATTTAAAGTTTTAAAAACAAAATAAACATATGTTTTAAAGAATAAAAAATTTTTTTTTTTTTTATAATTCAAATTTCTTCATTTTTGATCAATTTTCCATCATTTATGCACTTTCTGTTCAAAGTAATCAATTAATTTTACATCATTTAAAATTTCTGAAGAATATTTAATCATTATACATTCATTTGAAGTCATTAAGTGTCCTTACAAAGTCAGTAATTGAAAAACAAGCCGCCAATACAGGAAAAAATGAATGCCCGCCATACAATTTCGTACTGCGCTTGTAGCTAAATTTGCTCGAAACCGCCCGTTTTTTACGCCCGTTTCTACAGCTCGGAATTGGGTTGACGCCGAACTTACTGCATTCCTTCCGACCCAAAAATGTTGAATTTGGACTCTTCTGCCAATTTAACATTATTCC
>VNJV01001249.1:0-47433 GCA_008042635.1 Drosophila nikananu | reverse complement strand
AAACATTTATTTTTAAGGATTGGCAAGTGATAAAATTAAATTTTAAAGGGTGGACAATCGAATTTATTTAGTTTTAAGAAATGATCAGTTTTTATTTTTTAAAAATATTTAGTTTTAAGGGGTGGACAAACGATTTTATTTTGTTTTAAGGGCAAAAAAACGTTTTTTTGCTAAAAACATTTATTTTTAAGGATTGGCAAGTGATAAAATTAAATTTTAAAGGGTGGACAATCGAATTTATTTAGTTTTAAGAAATGGTCAGTTTTTATTTTTTAAAAATATTTAGTTTTAAGGGGTGGACAAACGATTTTTGTTTTAAGAGGTGAAAAATTTTTAAAGTTTCATAACTTTGAAAGTTTTTATTTTTTCAAAATTCTAAAGGGTGGACAATCGTGGTCAAACGATTCTAATGCGATTTCAAAAAAAAAAATTGGAAAAAAGTCAACTTTTTGATTTTCGAAAATTTTTGAAAATTTTCGAAATTCCATATTTACGAAACTGGACGTGTTAAAAAAAAAATAAAGGGTGGACAATCGTGGTCAAAAAATTTTAATGCGATTTCAAAAAAAAAAATTGGAAAAAAGTCAACTTTTTGATTTTCGAAAATTTTCGAAAATTTTCGAAATTCCATATTTTCGAAACTGGACGTGGTAAAAAAAAAGTAAAGGGTGGACAAACATGGTCAAACGATGGTCAAAAATGGTCATCTTTCAAATTTCGAAAATTAAATTTTTTTGACCCTGGCTTCTTTGAGCTAAAACCCCCATCAACATTAGCATGTCGTGTGTTGATAGCCGCAAAACAAATCAAGTTGATTGCAATAACAAACTCTCCATCCTTAGGTATTTATTGGTTGTATTTAAAGTTGGTGCAAATTTTGGGTGTACCAACCGGTCGGTCAGTCAGTCAGTCACGCTTAATAAATCGCAAAGTGGAATTGCTGGGCCCCAGCCCCTCCTCTCCGCGCCATTTGTCGCAGTTTGTAATCAAAAGCCGGCCGGTCAGCAAATCAAACTGAAAAGCAAACCGAAACCAAACCGCGCACCTTGACGGTGCCAGCAGCGGCTGAGTCAACTATTTTTTTATTTAGTTGAAAATTGCATTTAATTGTTTAACAAAATGCCAAGCGCGTTATGGATACTACTCCAGGTTGTGTGTGTGTGTTGGGTCGGTTATAGAGATATACCATAAGTTATAATACAATTGCTCGAGTTATTCATTGACAATTTTCCGCTGAACAGTTGTTGGTCATGTGCGGACCGAACCGCCCCCCGTGCTGTCACCTGCTCGCCCCTTACCTCATCGTTCCGTCTGCACAACAAGTTTATGATTACTGAACCCGTTTCCAAGCTTTGCTGTTTGTTATTTCTGTTACAATTTCTGCTGCTGGCTTTTTCTGCTCTTTTTCCAGCCAGACTTTGGGTTTGGCCATCAAGTGCGGAAGTTGCAGAGCCGAGAAAATAGAGCCGAGAAATGTTTGCATATTTTAAAATGCAATTGGAAAGGTGAACAATTTCTGCTGTTGTTTGGCTTTCTGCTTAATTGCAATTGACTCGTTTACGGCCGCTCCAATGGTTTCCCGCTAACTGTAACCGAATTTATTTACTGTATTTACTAAATTTTATTAATATACGATCACTAATTGTTATCTTTATTTTGTTTATTCAACAGCCTTCGACAACAACAATCATCATCATCATAATCATCATACGCCGCTTGTGGTTTCACATAGAAAGGTGAGTTTTTGAACAAAACTAAACACAAATATCTATTATGAACTATAAACTTGAATACAATTTACCGCTGATTTAAGTATGGTTTAAAAACAATTCTAAACCTTTTTGGCGACAGTTCCTAATATTTTTCCACTTGTTTTACTGGTTTCTATAGATTAGTTTTGTCTATTTCCCTTTTTTTTTTTTAGAGCGTAATACCTGGCCTTTATGGCTCGTAAAGCGTTCTGAAATCTTTCACGTGTCTCGATACTTAAGTGCCCACAGATTACAGATTAGAATTATGGCCCGTAAAGTTCACTCAAATGAGTTCATTGCGGCCCAGTCAGTGTCCGTGGTCATGTTGCTGTCTTGTTACGGTTCCGGCTCGGAATTTAATTAAGCATTAATGATTTATGATAAAAGAAATGGGTTCTTACCCCGTGGGATCAAGAGGCGGAAGAGTTGAAACGAGAACGGATAAATATCGAGAGTCGTTAAACTCTTCGAGTGTCGCTTTAGACTTTAATTGCATTGCGCCAATTCAAGTTTAGCTCTCAATCAAGCTCTCAACGTGGTGCTTGTAATGTTCCCATCAAATGGTTTTATAGGCTTGGTAAATTAAAGAAAGGAAAGGCAATTATTTAAGGCTCTTCTTTCGTAAGTTATTAAATATTTCATTAGCTATTCCCGCCATTAAAAGTTACCAATATTTTCTGTTAAGTCTTTAAAGTGGTCTTGTTAATGTGCTGAATAATTGGTACTTCTCAGAGTCCAGCGTTTCTCTTCTCCCAAAAACTCCTCTAGTCTTTTCAATCAGCCCAGGACAATCCCTCCCATGCACACCTACGAATCTCGACAGTCCCCGGGGCTGACATCAAATTGAACAGGCCATAAAACAAAATGAGCTACACAAGTGAGACATGCAGCTCCCTAGCATAATGTGTGAAAGTGTTGGCGGCCCAACAGCAAAGCCTCTGCGATTTTATGGCAATTTCAGCAGATGCTCAACACATACATATGTGTGTACCTGATGCGAAAGTGTTTTCCAAAAAGCCCACGAAGAATGCACTTTAGGGTTTCTTTCGCCTCGCTTGGCTCGGTTCCCAGCGAACAGAAAAAGACTGAAAAGCTGGAAAACTTTAGAGCTGAGGAAATGCGCAGGCGCATCGGTGGAGAATTCACAAGCTGATCGTTAGTAACCCTGTTTGGGGGCAGGCATGAATTGCTGGCAAAGTAATTAAAACACCGAACAACTGCACCTACACGACACATAAAGAAAAGTGGATTACCCAAAATATATAGTACATATATTAAATAGGAGTTTTAAAAAGAAAATGATTAGCTCACAAATATATTTAGAAAAAAAGCTCAACATGTCATATTTTAAACCCTTAAGGGAGCGTAATTTTACTTGCTCAAAAATAAGCATTTATCTCTTTATATATCAAATACATTATCAATATTTCTTTCAGTGCATTAACCATCCCAGGGCACACTGCATTTAGGCGAAAGAAGATCGTAACATGGAAGCGCCAAGTTTCTCCACGCCTGAAAATTTTTTAATGTATCTTTTAGTTCGCCTCCTCTGAGATGCAAGTTGTTGGTGTTACTTCCCCGGCTTAGATGCCGTTTTCAATTAAGCACTGTTGCTGTTATGGGTGTGTGCTTGAGTGTGTGCTTCTGTGGTGTGTGAGAAATATGCATGTTTCACCGCTCAATGGAGGTCGCTCCTTAGATATTCTCCTCGTCGCGCACAAGGCAATTCCATTGTCTCCATCGGTTCATGAGAAATTTTGAATGCATTCTTATTGCCGCACAGGGGTTACCTTAATATTCTTATAATTTACGGTCATGGAGGGTCTTATTAAAGTTGGATAGCATACATTCTCTGGTAAACATGAATGGGTAGGTGGAGTGGCGGGAAATTCCAACGAGAAGAGGTCATTGTTTTTGTTAAAAAATATGTCTAAATATTTCCGTGGTTGTGTCGAACTAAATTTATAAATGCTTGTGGAAAGTGGAAGCTCAGTCGAAGTTCATTCTTAAGAAGTCTTGGATTTATTAATAATAATTCGCTTTGAAATATCAATCAAGGATCTTGAAGACTGCAATCTAAAATATTCAAATATTCAGTATTTACAAAGTATCGTTAAGTTTGGTAGATCAAAACCTCATTTAACGAAAAATATTAAAGAAGTTTACCAGGTTCCCTATTACTGAATATTAAATTTGTTATTGCGATATCTTCCTGAATTCTAAATTAAATTTACATAGTAACAAATTGTCTTTTATACTTTTATAACTCTTGGATGTACATAAGAGCGATCACTATTTTAATGCGCACCAATTTTAGGAAGTATTTGCACAGATTCCCCGTGACATTCGAAAATACCATTTATAAATATTTACCAATTAACTCGGCGGCCCCCCAAATTGCGATCCACTAAATCAGGCGGCCCATCGCCCTCCGAAAACAAGCTGAAATTGGACATTATTATACAACAATTGCAAAAATTACCCAAGGGGTAGATTTTCGCTGGTAAGGTCAGTCCTCCCCCTCGGAAAGCAAACTGGGCGTCAAAAGTGCGACTGCAATGCGCAAAAATGTTCATTTGTTTGTTTAAAACGGAACCCCCGAAACCTGCCCGCCAGAAAAGCCCCGCCGAACCGCTCACAACAATTGAAATTGAGTGGAAAAAACAATTGCCCAGAGACCAAAGACTTGAGAGTTAAGAGTGACAGCGCGTGCAGTGACATTTTCCGCTCGAAACTGCACTTTAAACATGTTTGACCTTTGTGTTTCGGGTCCCGACTTGGTCTCCGTAGTCGCCTCTTTCCCAGAGCCCCTATAGCCGGGCTTATGCAACTGCCCAAAGGAGCCGAGAGCGATGCGGAACCCATGGCGCCTATATCATATGACAAAAGCAGACATCATCATTGGTACATTATGCAAAATGCAAAAATCGATGATCATATGCTGGATGGGTGGATGGCGGAGGGTAGAGAGATATATATGCTTATGGATACAAATTACAGCTGGCAGCAGCCCACTAACCGCAGAAGACTTCATCGCTTTTCCGGACTCGTGGCTCGTGATCTCAAACTAACTAACAAACCAACTAACTGACTGACTAACTGGCTAACTGACTAGATGGCTGGCTGACAGGCTGTCTGCCTTTCGGGGATGCGGACTAGGAAGTTTGTGGCAAATATTTCTGCGGTTTAGTCACTCGGCCCTCTAAGGTCGCGCTAGAAATTTGTAATCTATATGCCCGATAGTGAGTCAATTTGTGATGCGCTTCGCCACACTCCACTGCGTGGGGAAAAACTGGAAAATAACCAAATACAAAACCTTCAAAAGTCCCCTCCTCATCGATTTTAAATAAGGGCTTGGCCCCAGCTCCATTTGTTGCGCTTGCATTGCCATAAATAGCATTTCGTAGAGTTGACTGGAGACCGAAACTTGCAATGCAGGCAGAAATGTAATTGGTTTATGGGTTTCCGATATGATTTTAGGGTGCGGAATTGCTGGATTTGTTTGACAGCCGCCGAGGCCTGCCTCTGGGCTCCGCCAAATAGGATTACTTCTCTTGACGGCTTCGTTTACTTTTGTTTTGTGGCTCTCTAATTTCCTTTAATTGGGTTATGCGGGCGAATTGCAAAATACTCGAAATAGGGCAGGGCATAATTAAGCTGGATCGCGACTGTCAGCGAAAATGGAAAGAAGTTAATGATGGGGGAAGAAGGTATAGGGATAAAGCCTTACAAATAAGGTAAACCTCAATGTCAAATTGTAGAGGTATATTTTGGAGAGAAAACTAATTCGATCATCAATTTTCATTGCCAACTGATCCAGCAACATAGTGAAATGATACAAATGAAATTCTTTTTTAAAATGTATCATTAACTAAACCTTAGTTAATTAATTTTTTACTGATTCCTAAGCTATGTATTTCTAGTGGAATTTAATTGATTTAATTATGCCTTAATAATGTTAATGCGTATTCTCTTAGAAGTATTACTCTAACACGAAACAATTAAAGCTAGTTACACTTGATATTATTATATGAACCAAGGTTCCCTCTAGTTAGCAATTAAAAATCAAATAATTAAGTTCCCTTTAATTGCGGCACTGTGATGTAATTTTTTATAATATCTAGTTTGTACCCGCAGATTACAGTAGTATCTCCGAACTGCGTCTTTTTTAATCTCCATAAATGTCTTCTCTTCTAAAGCCTCTTTACTGAACACTCGGCAAACAATAATTTCGTCACAAAATACAAACCCTTTTGGTTTTCAGGGTCTTGAGAGGTCTCGTGCATAGACTTTTTATATCTCAAAAAAATAGATAACTGCTTTGTGGGGAGAAGCCGTGGCCTAAATTTACTTAGATATCGGGTGACACACTGTAGGCCACAATAAGGTACTGTTGGAGTTTGTGGCAGACTTGGAAATAAATGTAAATTGGGCGGAAAATAAGGCAGCGGCATCTGGAATATATATGGAATATTTCATCAGTGAAGTCAGAGCTTTGTGATGAGCAATTAACCCATGCAAACAAGGTTCTCCCTTCGCTTTAAAGAGCTGTTATTTATTTATTATTTACCCCGGCAAATAACAACTCAGATATCCAATTATTTACAGTAAATGTTTTGCATGAAATCCAGCTCGAGTTCCCTTCTTTTTTCATCTTCAAAAACTCTGTTATATTATATTGCATTCTTTCAAAAAAAGGCGAAATAAGTCACTGCTTTTTTAGAGCGTGAACAGCTGCCTACCTGTTCCATTTAACTGGCCCGCCCGTACTTTTATGGGTTCACCTCGTCCCGGAGTACAATACCTTATGCTCCAGTAGCAGCGCCGGCAACAACTGTTGCTGATGTTGCTGCCACTTGCAAACTTTTGTAGCTCCAAAAACAATGAGAGTCGCCTCTGGATGGCGACTTGGTTGAGTGCCTCGCCTCGCCGTTTGTTTTATGCTTCGCCTGGTTCTCTCTGGTTTTGGCTCAGGTTCCTCACCGACTCTGGATCTGACTGGCTGGCATGGCTACGCATTTATAATAGGCCAAATATGGCACAGTTGGATCAGGGATCAGAAAAATAATATAGGAAATATAGTCAAAAGATGTAATAGTTTAATTATTTAAAGATACTTAATAATATTATATATAAAAGCATTTAAAAAATATGTTAAATGCCTAAATCTTATTGTAAAGAAGAATATGCCATAAAACCACTGTGCCACTCGACGCCTGTCTTAGTGACGCTCCACCGTGGCCCATTGTTCTAGGGAATCAATCAATGGATGGCAGGCACAGCACCAGAACTGCCAAGCTCGTCGAGGATGGGTTCTGAGAGATGGACTGGGGATGATGACCACGATGATGACGATGACAACGCGCGCACGACGTCAACATAAAAGTGTCGATCAACTAAACGTTCTCGGGCCTGCAGATGGATGGATGGTTGGTTGGATGGATGATGATGGGGATCGTAGAAAAGGGAGTGGAAATGGGATTGGGAATGAGAGTGGGATATGTGTATGGGGAAAGGCTTGAGAGGCAGTCAAGAGGCAAACTTCATGGCTGGCTGGAGCTGGAGCTATGCGGATTGCCCCTTGGCTGGCTGGCTAGCTCTTGGTGCTGATTCTCTGGAGCAATTGTATGTTCGAGCCTCTGTAATTGCATGCACCGCCGTGCTTTTACCCAATCCACCAGCATAATTACACTGAGCCAAAGAAAAAAGCAAGAAAAAATAAGAATTTCTTGGGGTTTTTCCGAAGATCTATAAAGCCTGAGAAGTGTTTCTTCTCATAACACATAGAATCTCAAACTTTCTTACATTCGATCTCAATTACTTTCTTGAATTTAAACATATATATTTATTTCCCAGTGCATTTTCTTAACTTGAAATCGCTGTGTGCGGCGTTCGAGGAAAACTTTTTGGGCGCCTAAACAAACATTCATTCAATATTTGAATTGAATGCATGTCAATATTTGACGCCTGCCCGACGCAATGCCCACAAAGAGTGACCGAAAATTCGAGAACCCAAAAAAAAATCCATGTAGAGATCCTAGAAACTCAAGTGCTGCCACACTCGAAATTAGAATAAATGCAAACGACTTGTGGACTAGCCCGCGGGTCGGTCTGAGGTCTGTGGGAATCGCTTTCCTCCGCCAGACCACAATGAAGCCATAATTCGTGGCTCTTTCTGCTCCAAGTCCAGCCCAGAGCCCGGCCCATTCAAGCCCGTTTCTTGGTCTGCCAGTCCATGCCACACGGGCGTGATAAAGGACTCATTAAAACATCACTTCTATGGGCTGGCCCAGCAGCCTCCAAAAACGAGCTGCAGCCAGGTCTCACACGGCCAAGACACTCACTTACTTGTTCAATTGCTTTGCCACTTTAAGGCCCCCAAACAACACTCCAAAGGCGAACCAGTCTTTGTTTGATACCCTTTTTCTATTTCGGGGGTAGAATGGCCTGCAGTAGAGAATTTAAATAGGAATAAATTGAAATATATTTTTAAATATTTTGAGGGTAGAAGCTACAAGACCCCTAGGTTTAGTAATTTTAAATTTTAATAATTTTCACTCTGAAAATACTGAGTATAAGGAGTTCGCTAGGTCTCCTACTCCTGATCTCCTCCTTAGCTTAGTGGATTTTGAGCAAAATGGAAAGAAGACGCCAAACAAGTTGCTGGCTCACTTGGGAGAGTAACAGTTACTTTTCCTACATACATATATACACGGATATGTACATGAAGCATCGTCTATATATATAGTATATCTATCTTTGTTTTTTTGGGACCTGCTTGCACATAGAAAAGGAGTTACTGCTGGCGTCCAGTTGGGTGCCCGTCATGGGAAACCGCTGGCAACTGGTTGCCAGTCACGAGTTGGTCCCGCCACCAGCTCTTCAGATTCAGCTTCAGCTTGAGCCATTCTATTCTATTTGCCAGTCCTCCGACTGCTCCTCCAACTCCTCCTGGCCAGCTCAGCTTCGATTCATAAGCGCTTGGCTTACACACTTGCAATTTTGTGGCATAACAACTGGAGAGGATGATGCAGAGAAATAAATATCATATAGTAATAGTAAATAAGAAGAAAAGCAGGAGACTTTAAATGAAATAAACCTTAGACTATATTAATTATAATATATTTATATTTCATATACAATTCCCAAATATAGTAGCTTGTAAATAGAACAGTAGTATATAGCATGTTAGATATATTACTATTTTATCTTTAACTTTATCATTGGAGTATGCTCTTGAGACCCCATATCATACCTTGTAAATCCCCAATTTGGTTTCTATTTTTTCTCAATGTGTTCTTTTTCGCGGTCTTTTGATTTCGAGGGGCCATTTCAGTTCAGTTGAGTTAGGTTGAGTTCTGTTCTTTTCTGCAGTCATGTGCGAGCATTTCAATTTCTGGTGCTGGTCCGCCGGTGGTAATACGTACGGTACTTGAGCCAATTACCCAATTAAACGCCAGTGTTTTGTGCTATCTCATCGTCGCGATCATCGGGCCAATGTTCGGTTCAGTTTGGACCCCTTTCGATGGTCACCACCACCACCACCACCCCCTCTGCAGATGCCCAAATATTGATATATAGCCAAGGCCCCGTGGCAATTTCTTTGATTTGAGTCATGTTCTAGAGGCGTGTACAATTAGCGTTTTGTTTCGGGTTCCGTTATAATGCTGTTAGGGATTACGCTTGGACACCGCTCAGCATCATCAGTACCGCCAGAGTACTCTCCAGTAACCGAAAACTCGTTTATCGATTATTATCGATGCGTTGTCTGTGGGTCTCCGTGTTTTTTGACGCCTCGATCTTGAGCCAAAGCTGGAGCTGTGGCTGTGTAGTCTTGAGTTCGATATTGATGCCCGATGCTCAGTGATTGCTGTAGGGCTTTGATCGCAATCTTCGATCTCTCCTTCTAAGCCTGTCTTTATGCCGTGCTGTGCTGTGTGTGAGCTAAGTGCTGCTAGAGAGGGGCTTTTCCAGGTGGCCTCGTCCGATCCCGGAGCTCGAGAACCTACCGGAACTGCATTAAGCGTTTTGATCGAGGCATTTGATATTGATGGATGGGTTGGGTAAACTGGCAATTGGCAAAATAAGTTCCCATGGATCCATGAGAACATTGAACAAGGGGGAAGAAAACGACTTTTGAGGCTTAGAGAAACTAAGCTCTCGGGAAGTTCACTAACAAAAATATAAGAAGCCTTTTGATGATGGGAATATTAGTGTGATTTTTATAGTAAATTTTCTTTTTTAAATATTAAAGATCCTTTTTGGTTATACACCATTATTTATTTTTGATTATTTGATTTATATCCCTGCTTTTTATGACTCACAAATACCCGACTCTCTGGGGGTTTTCTCGTATCGCGTCCTACATTCCCAACATTATAATTGTCTTATCAGTTCTGAACAGATCGCAGATTGGCCTCTTTTGTCCATTCATTCGTATATATATATTTATTTATGGTATCAACAGAAAAGGAAAATAATGGGAAATTATTATTATTCACTACTTGAGCTTGTTTGTTGCTTCTTTGGCAAGAGCGTTGCGAATCGTGTGAATTGCCGTTTTCTACATGAACACCAAATACAAGGCATAAACAATAATTGTAGCGCCGGCAGATAGTACATACAAACCCGTATTTTATATACATATATATATATCTATATCTATATAGGTATAGAAAATTAACCCAGTTCGCACGTCTGTGCCGAAACAAACAAAAGTTTCCGAGGCAAACGTCGGGAGGCAGGGCAACAAATGACAAGAAAAGGACGAAAGCCGCGGCATAAAAAAATACGCCAGCGGGGGTGAGATGACTGTGGGGAAAAGGTGACAGGTGAGAGGATAGTGGAAGCACCACCACCACCTGCCCGATAATCATGTCTCGGGCTAATTGCAGGCGGTCGCTTGGCAAAATGTGCAAATATTATCTCAAGACAGCCGCAAATACCAAACCGTCGCACTCGTTCGCACTTTGAGTCTAAGCTCATATTCACGCAAGCATTCGCATTCGGATTCACATTCAGATTCACATTCAGATTCTCTCATTCCCATTCACTTTCACGGCGTTTTTTAAGTGGTGGGACGACACCTTCCCTGATAAGCTGAGAACGTAATTATTAGATGACATGCGGGGTACACTGAGGGAAAACAGCACAGGCACAGTCAGAGATAAATGTATGTCTTTGGGAGATTTTAAAAATGTTACTAAGCTAACAAATTATATTACAAATTATATACATTTCATGCAAAATAACTAATAGTTATGGAAACCTAAGTATTTACATTTCTTTAAAAATTTAATTTCAATATTAAAGAAGGTGATAATCATTTAAAGTGGTACTCAACCTTTTACGCTCATATTCAACTTCAAATGTTAGCTTATTTTAAATCCCCCTTCACTTTTTTAATATTATTTTAAACTACTAATTAATATGTAATATCTATCTGGTTATTGCTTTTTTGAACATAATTTTTCAACGTGCACTTCTCATAATATTCATAATTCTCTCAGTTGTTCGAGTCTTGTCTTGAATTTGGGTCAAACATGCATACTCATTGGCGTCCCCTGCCATCTCCTTTATCACGTCAGCTCTTACCCTTGCCCCGTCTGCCACCTGAGCCACCTCTCGGCGGGTCTATGTCGGTGGTGCTGCTGCTGGTGGTGGTGGTGGATACCTGGCGCAAAGAAACTGGAAAATCTAAAATTGTATAACCTGCTCTCCGGCCGGCAAATGTGGTTTCCTTCAACCCACTGGCCTGTGGGCCAGGTTTTGGACTTGGTCTCCTCGGCGGTCAGGCCAGCACAGCACAGCACAGCCCGCGTACAAGTATCTCCGTATCTGCGGCCATAAATTTCAGCCACTTTGATCTCGCCACATTGAATGTAAAGTGCTTAATGGGCCCAACGGTTGACCAAACCGAGCAAACAAAAATAGGAACAAGAAGCAAAAACCGAACCGATCCGCATTGAACTGAACCTTTTGTGTGGCATAAAATTGCATTGTAATTTACAAAAATATTTCCAGTTCTCATTGTATCTGGTCTTGGGTCTTGCTCTTTTTTTTCGTTTTCTAGTTTTTGTTTGTTTACTTTTTGTTGTACTCTTCTGTTTATTTCGTTTTTGTTTGCTGGTCCCCAGAGATTTTAATCGTTGTCGCCAGCGTCGCCTTGTCAACGTTGTTGGGCCCCGCATCCTCGTCCTCGTCTCCCCCCTTGGCTAGAAAAAGAGTTCCAAGCGTTTTCTGCTGCTTTACATTGGCGTCGCATTTTTTGTGCCGCGATGTTGCAGTTGCAGTTGCTGTTGGCTGTTGCTCCTGCTGCCAACATTGATCACGACTGACCAGATAGCCAGCCAGGAGAAGTGGCCAAGTCGAGAGAGCTACTTGTACGCCGGCTGTGTACCTTTTATACGTATTTATACACGGCATTCTTTCTATGGAAACAATTGCATAAAATGTGAATCCTGATAGCAACAGCAAAGGAAAAAGAAGCCTAAGCATCGACTGGCCAAGTGGCCAAGTCAAGTGGGCAGGAACAGTAGGAGATCGCAGATCGCCAACCAGGAGAAGGCTGCGAGGAAACACAAGAAGTTTATGATTCCCCACAGATGCGCATGGGACAATGGGTACTCATAATGTGGAGGCTTCTAGAATAAATTTTGGAAAACCGAAAATTTGTGGCTCTGAAAAGCAGGAAACAAATGCGAAACAAAGGTAGTTGTATTAGCATTTTTTGTGGTAGTAAGATCAATTCTAGCTGGGATATTTTATGGGTACTGAAATTTATAAATTTATTTAATTTCCACACAAACCCAGCTAGAGTTCCTTGCACTTGAATGGACACACCTTGGCCCAAGGTTCATTGAAATATTCACACCTCAGCGGACAAACCTCTGGTGGCTAATAAAATAATTTCCGAACTGTAGAAAAAACAAAGGCGGTAGCTGATGAGAACCCGCAACCCGTAATCCCAGGTCAGGCTAAAGGTTAAAATGACAAGATTGACAAGTTGGGTGGGAGAGGCGGTGGGGACCCTTTGTTGGCCAAATGGAACTTTGGCAACTGTCTTATAATTGCCGCATTGCATGTCCGTAGTTTCAACTTTGATATTAGCCAGTTCAGGCCACGGGGAGTAGTTTCTGTTTTCGGTGAGAATTGGCGGATTGGGAACAGGCACAGGCGCACCCTCGACAAATACACTCTCATTTACTTCTGCTGGATATGCAAAGTGGAGTCAAGAAAAAGCTAAATATATAGCCACGAAGGTGGTTCCCCTTTGGCATATTACACTCTTGGCTCAGTCTCATTCCCTCCACAATGCACATTCCGAATCGAAAGAGGTAGTAGTATCTCTGCCTTTTTGTTCCCAGTTCTGTTCCCTTGGCTAATTGCATGGGAAAATTCACAAGATGGGACTAGATGTGAGGGTAATGATGATGGTTCCTGCTTAGAAGTCGCCTGATATCCACCCATATGCTCTGTAATTAGGCTCCTAAGTGTGGGGTAAGATGATAAGTAGGTGGAATATTTTCTTTAAAGCTTAATGAAAAAGATTTTTAATTATTTCTTCTAGAAAAAAAACATTTTTTTAAAGTAACATCATTACTTTGAAAAATAAATATAAAATGCAATTGACCAACAGCTCATTTTGAATTTAAAAGTATATTTTATGGCATTTCATAAAAGTTAAATTCGATAGTAAAAGTATAAAAATACAGCTATTAAATTCAAATTATACCATTAAAGTTTAACAACTGAAATTAACATTTTAAAAAGGGAAAATAATTAAGCTCTTTTACTTTTGATTTGGTTTCTTTAAATGCTGTTCAATTCTTTAAAAATGTTGTATTTTTATTACCTCTTAAAAAATGAAAATATTTAAGCTACCTTAAATTGTACCGATTGTTATCATTTTTAAAGAACTGCGTTTGCTTATAATAATTGTTAAATAACTTGATCTCAATGACCTCAATCCTCTGGTATTAGCCAAAGTCAATGTAAGCTGGCTGCTTTCAAAAAGATACGTAAAAAAATAAATTCCATAAAGTCATATATACTTAAAGCCTATCTTAGATCTGAGTTGAATTTATCTTAAATTAAATCTATAAACTTTGTTAAATCATGTTCTTGAAATGCTTTTAATTGTACAAAATAATTATATACATAGTTTTAAAAATTACATCTTAAAATTATAGGTTCTCACAGCTTAAATTCTTATTTAGCAACATAAATAGTGTATTTCCATCTCCCACTTGGCTGCACTAGACATCCACCTCTTCCATAATTTTCCCATTAATTATGTCTCTCAACCTTCAACGCCTGCAACTGCGGCAACAGCGATTGCAAGTTTGCCACTGCAACAGGCAATGCAGCTGCAATTCTTCGGCAAATGATGTAAGGGCTCAGGCAAAAACGCTGGAAGCATTTAACTGACATTTGTTGTCAACCTCTCCAGTCTGCAGTCTTCAGTCTGCAGTCTTCGGTCTCCAGTCTGCGCCGGTTAAAAGCCCCCTGGTGGAAATGCCACTCGGCACCACTGCACAGCTGTCACAATGTTTTATCATTTAATTTCCAGCATAAAAACAAATCCATGTGAACCGGAGGCAGCAGCGCGACATATAGCAACTATATAGTGTGTCTGCGGGGGCGACATCAGCCCACGTGGGGATTTGGACTTCGATTTCGATAAAGAGGCGGCTCCAAGAGCTCGGGTTCAGTGGCTGAGGCTAAAAATAAAGCAACTGATGCCAGCCGGCTGCGAATTATTATTTAACCTGTTGGCTGCTGCTGCTGCTTCTTCGGCTTTGATGTTTTAACACCTTGTCGTCGCTTTTTCGGCAAGTGTTTTTTCGCCAACGCCAAAGTGAAAGTGAAACAGCAGCAGCTGACACTGCACTTGGGTGTTTGAAGTTGTCGCTGCCTGTTGTCTCTCGTGTTTCTGTTGTTGCACCTGAACTCTACAACTTCCCAGATCTCAGATACACGTATACACACATAGCTGTGTGCATTTGTAGCTGCTGCTTTTCTACGAAGCTCCCCGTCAACTTCAAACTCCAATTAGAGTGTCAGTTTAATGAACTGCCGCCACTGCCTCAGCGAACAGAGGCTGTCCTCCAGTACTTCAGGGGGTTAACTGCATTACAAGCTGCACATTTTTATTATGACTTAAGCGCCGGCCTTAACCTCTGCTCTCCCACAGCTCTTTGGGGCTTACTTCAATTGCATTTTATTTTCACAAGGCTTGAATATTATATTTATCTTACATTTCGTGCTCTTTTTATTGTTGCAGATAATCAGCGAACTGGCGGAAATCGTCTACACAGCCTTGGATTACAATCTGCCGGAGGACGAAGAGTGCCAAATGTCACAGGAGCTGGAGAATCTATTTAACTTTATGACGGCAGATGGTGGGTATAAGAATTAGTATTTAACTTATTATATTAATAGATTTTAAGCTTTGAAAAACTCTTTTGTTAATATTTACAAATACTTTCCCATTTCAAAAATAAGAATCTTCTTTAAATTCATTTTCAAAGTCTGGTGTAATTGTTCTAAGCTCGCTTTCTTTTATTACTCACTCATATTTTGAAATTGACTCATTCAAGCTTGGAGGGGACTTTTGTAATAAGTTCCCCCTTCTATCAAGCTTGGGCACAGACTTCTCCAAACGAAAATCCATTTTATCACCCAACGCCAAGCGAAAACAAGATGAAGGTTAAACTTGGAGCGCCTGACATGATTCACGTAGACTTTTGATAAATTATAATATAATAAAAATATACAAAGCCCTGAAAAGATATTTGGGNGGGGGGGGGGGGGGGGGGGGGATCACGGGAATTCGCTTTTCCTCTCCTTATTTTAAAACTCGATTAAGCAACTTTGAATTCGATTCATTGCAGAGACCGACGATGATTGCATTGACGAGGGCATCGACGAGGGCGACAAGCGCTGGGACGACGATTCCGAGGAGGAGCGCAACGACACCAAAGAACTAGAGCACATTATCGAGGTAGGTCTCCGGTTTGCAGCGATCGTATCTGACATTTGCCATCAAGTCGTGTCATGATGTGCCAAAAAATAACACCGAAACCAAACCAAACCAAGCCAATGCAAATTCGAACTTCGATCGGCAAAAAGTGACTCAGAGTCGCGACGTGGATTTATTTATATATATTTTCCTGGGGGGTGCGCCGCAATCTGACCTTTTGACCAGGCTCCAAGGCGCCCCAATTGCCAAGCACATCTGACATATATAAAAATAAATAAATACAGACAGAAATAATAAGGCATGAAATTGAATTTATAATATTTTGTATACTTCTATCAATTAAAAATCATAATCAACTGAAAAGAATGCTATAAAATATTTATTTAAATTTGCAAAAAATTTTATTAGAATAGCTTTTGCTTTATAGTTGTCAAAATATGACTTTAATACTGCTACAGTAGTATTTTTTATATAGTTCAGTTCATTCGCTGATGAAACATAATCTTTTAACGAAATTAAACTAAAGAAATCACCATTTCAACATTGTTTTCGGTGCACTTGCTTCTCCATTTATATCTGTATCGATATTCATTGGTGGGAAAAACTTGTTTGGCGCACGTTACAGTTAACCAAAGCGAACACAAATAAAAGTATCTGGCAGATACTCGCACTCGCACCGCACTCGGTATCTGTATCGCGACTAACCGCAAACAAGCTCCAGTACCCAGTTCCCAGTCCCCAATCCCCGGGTTCTAATATTTAGATTGCGATGCCACCGATCGACCGACTGGAAAACAATTTCAATTCGATGCCGGCTCGATTGCACTGGCCGCCGCTATGGTATTAAATAACCGAAATAACCATAAAACCAAACGCTTTCGTAATCGTAGGAAATCAGCAGCAGATCTGTAAATCAGAAATCTGAATCCGAATCCGCCTCACCGCTGCTGCACTTGATTTCACAGTCAACTGCGCGCCAGGAATTTTCCGCGTTTCCCGACATCGTTCCTCTTGAAGATCACAGAGGATCCCCGAACCCAAACCCAAACCTGATCCCGATTCCAATCCCGATTTGGCATTGGGGCGTGTGATAAACCTCACACCGTTGCTGATTGAGTTGGTTTCCAAGGAAGGGGGCCGAAGGGTAGCCACGGACGGGAGGGAGGTTCGCCTCTAATGAGCCAATTTATAGAATTGACACATTGCTGTCAGGCAACAGTGAGCAGGCCCCTGATTTTTTCCACTTGCCTGATTTTTCTAGCACGCCAACGAAAAGTGGAAAAGTATCTGCAGCTAATATGGATAAATTTGCATTTTTTCCCCACGTCTGTCTGTCTGTCTGTTGGCCTGGCTAACTGTGGCCAGCATGGCGGCCGTCTACGGTTAGATAAGATTTCGTTTTGGCGGACTAAATTGAGTTGGTCTATATATTCCAAGATATGATTTACGATAATCATAAGAAGTGAAAGGAAATTGCCAGCGGACGGGAACGTAATTAGCTCTTTCGGTACCAAGAATATTTTTGTATCTTATGCGGGTATTCCCAGAATTTCTCAAGGCAAAAATGCGCAAAACAAAAGTAAAGTTAAGACCGCAGAAAAAAAAATAAAGGTACAAAAACATTTGTTTGAGGTTTTTCGCATGAAAAATGTAATAGATACATACTCGTATTCTCTACCATAAACAAGTCGCTGTGGTCAGAACGATAGTGATAACTAGACAAGATTTTATTTATAGTTACTTTCTTAGGTAACTAAAGGTTTTAATTTCGAATTTATCATTTGTTTGGTTTGGTTACGGATAATTAAATGAATTTATAGTAATTGTATTGCTACCAAAGAGATCTTTCTGGATTAAATGCATTTCAAGGATAAAAACAAAGATTTCAATACATGATTTTATGATTTCAATTGATGTTCTTTTTTTGCTCTCTTTCTACTTAAATCTAATAAAATCTCTTTTCCCTTGTAGACCTGCAGAAATCATATAAAAGCCACCCTGCCTGAGAACCACTATAAAGCCGTCTGCAGAGCCCTCGTGACGGAGACCATTGAGCTCCGTGTGTTTCTGCAGCAGGTCCTGAACAACGGTAAGTGATCGATGAGTGAGAATGGTGCCTAATTAATTAATAACATTTACGTTTAGCAGGTGCCGAGAAGCTGATCAAGGCCTCGGAATCGTCGGCCACCACGCAACAAGAACTGGCGAAGCTGGGCTTCAACGACTGGGTAAGATTCCTCGAGACCCTCCTCCCCATTCTCCCGTTCTGCCCATCTCTGAGACAGACATGTGGTTATGTAATGGACCATCTCGTGTGTGTATCTTGTGTGTGTGCTCCACTAATGGCCTATGGAGTGGCCCAACAGTGGCTAAGGCGTCTCACGATTTGCTTGGCGCACCTCTTGGAGCGGCGCTTTTTGGCCAAAAGCCATCATCATCATCATAATCATTATCGCAGACGAATCACGAGCATTTCTGGTGGGCTTTTCCGCCACGGACAACTGGGGAGTTGTTGGAGTTGGAGTATATGTAGTATAAAAAAGTGAACTATTTCACGCATTGCCAAATGAAATTAACTTTTAATTTCAATAATTGGCCCGCGGTGGTCGCCTCCATTTCGGCCATCATCCTAATGAGTTCAACGCTATTTTAATGGGCGCATATATCATCTATATATTTGCGGGTTTTCGCTCTGACCTTTGGCGAATATGTCGAGGCCGTTCGCGGGCAGGAGCTTGCCATCAGCACATCGGCACACCGACATCGGTCGTCATCCAACCTCCGAAACTCATTGAGACACACACGCAAATTGGCCAGACACGCAAGCCGAAATTCGCTCTTGTTTTTGTTTCTGCTTTTCAATATTTATTATTCGCGTGGAAACGAATACTAGACTTGCTTTTACCGTTCGAGGTGTGTTTGTGCTTTAATCAGATCGAAACCCAGAACTGTCAAAGAACAGTTTGCCAATTTGGCTTCAAAAATGGTTGATAAGGCGTTGGGTGGTTCCTCAAGAACTCTGACGTTTTTGCCATTTATTTGCAAAATTGGTTTTGCCTTACCCCTAGGAATAAAGAATAATAATATTGAGTCAAGCGATAAGGAGGCTACTCATATTCTAGTTGTTTTATTTATTTTATTTAGTAAGGCGATAGCTTTTAAAAAACTATGTTTAATAGTTGATAAAATAGCAGCTTTTATTTGTAAGTGCAAATTTTGCAATATGATCTCTTTAAAACGCACTTAAAATCTTAATTAAAATCCATACGCTTTAAATTATTCCAGCTGGTATTTTGTTTGCTCAAAAAATACATTTGCGGTTATTAATTTCACGTATGTCTTTATTTATATGAACTGCTAATTGCCTAAATTCAATCAACTCTTCCTTTGTAGCGCAGGTTTCTTAATGAAACAAAATGTGCCTATAAAAGCGTTGTTAAACAAACTTTATTAAAGGGCCGTAAAAAACGAGATGAGTAACAGAGTACCGGAGCTGTCTTAAAATTGTTGTAAAAAAGACAGAGAAAGAGGGAATGCTCCCAAACATTTTTTTAATTGTAGATCCATTCCACCCATATGTACATATCTCTCATTATTAGATCATTGGTTTATTGCTGTAATAATAGTATTATTGAACATAAACCTTTGTTTAAAAGACAATTGAATTTATTTTGCAAAATAGCTTTATTTTAAACCATTAAAGGTACCTGGCTATAAAGTTTCTTTAGCTGGGCTTGTCATTTCTTCGCCTCACCTGGCTGACAATGTTTGCATGTCCAATGGTGTAAAAAAACAACCGCAGAAACAAAGACAAATAAGAGACCTTTGCGTGTGGAATAGACGACACATCAAATGCCATAATATTTGCTCATACGGGACCGAGACCCGTACTCTTCTCGCCATATTCGCAATGAAATAGACCATAAATATTTCGCGTTTTTACATTTTTTGTACACCACCTTAGTTTTTTGTTTTGCGATAAATTTGAATGTGCTGAAAGCCAGGGATTAAAGAAGGTGCAGCCCTCGAATTGGCCAATTAATTGGCCAGACAGGTGACTGAACAATAGGTACATATATGCAGTAGTATATCGTATAAATAAGAGCGATTCGAGTGTGTTTATTTTGTGTGTGTGCTTATGCCCATTGCAAAACGTAATTTCAGGCAATTGTGTTGGGCCTTGATTAAATGGTCTTATCATTTTGTAGTTCTTCGATAAGCATTCTCCCTACCTTCTCTTTGTCTATTGCTTGGCATGGAGAGCGTTTTTCAGTTTTCTTATGACGCTTTTCTTTATTTTATTTTCGGCTACTGTCGAAGTGTGTCTATAGTCAGCGTTTTATCGTGTCTTCTTGGAAGCCAACAGCCTTCAGAATGTCACACAGCCAACTGGTTGTTGTGAATAAAACATTACAGACTCAGAAGCAGACTTCAAGAGGGGTTATTATGCTGGAATGGCGGAAATTCTGCTGGTTCTGTTTTTCTTGTACATTGTTGTGTACTTTTTGCGTTGTTTGAACGTGTTGCTGCGGCAGTGGGAAAAGGTTTTCTCTGGAAAATCAGCTGGCGAGTCTGAAAGGTATTTCTTATTTCTTACTTTTTGTTAGGCAATCGCATCCGCAGACTTTGAGTCTGTGTGTCTCGCTTAGCTGCCTGCCAAGATGATAATGCCTTCCTATGCTAATTTTCCAATCCAGACGATCCGAATGTTGTACGCATATGTGCAAGGTAGCACAACAGCAACATCCAAACTCTTCCGGAAGCTGCTGCTGCCACACAAAGGTGTGTCGATGTAGCGATGTTGCTCTGATGTGTTGCTGCGGTAATTGAAGCGTGGCGCGGCATCATCTTCAGCGCTTTTGCTTGTCTATGCAACATTTGCGGCTTGTTGGCGATGAAACGATTGTGTCAAAACACATGTGCTGGCATCGATGCCTTCAACTTGAGGCTGTAATCGAGCTCCCTACTCCCTTTGCCGTTTTGCATGTTTAATGAGGTGTCTCAAACTGCATGGCCATCGAATTGGGGTTCGGCTTTGGGGGCTGACAGGAACAGGAAAGAGTAGTGAAAGTGAAATTGCGGATCACTGTTACATATGGCGGCATATGATGGATATAATGTGTGCTCCATTGTGTGCTAAATAGTCTTCCTGCTGCGCCAGAGCGCAGCATTCAACACACATTACTCATACGCACAGTTAACTTGTCATGCGGCATGTGGCATGTCTCGCATTAATCAGACGACGGCGATGGCCTGGCCGGCCGCAGCGGGAGTCTAAATTATTTGCTAATTAAATGAAAATAATTGCCAAAGTGAAATGCGCCTCTCACTTGACTTATCGGCCCCTCTGTGGTTTCTTATATCTTTGTGTTTCTTCCTGTTTCAAGCACGAGCTGCAGCTGTGGAGGGCTTTGCACGTAGGTTCAGCATGCTGCATGTTCTTTTCACTCCCAGTCCCTGCCCCTTTCTCTATGCATATCTATTGGCTAACCACACCTCTCTGCCCGTGTCCACAGGCGCGCTTCTGGGTGCAGGTGATCGACGAACTGCGGCGAGGCGTTCGCCTGAAGAAGAGCAACCATGAGCGCACACCCATCGAGTTCGAGCTGACGCCCTACGAGATCCTCATGGGGGACATTAGAGCCAAGTGAGTATGGGGTTGGTGGTTATATTCCTTAATTAAAAGCTAATGGAACAGCACTCAAGAGAAATTTATGTGCTCTTTATATAATGAATATTTAATAAAACATATTAAATAGCCGTAGTTTTCCTTTACACACCTATAAAGTAGTCTTAATTGCAAAATAGCCCTTTCAGTTAAGAAATATTTTATAATTTTTAACTAATAATACGATTTTCCTACAGAAAATATCAGCTCCGCAAAGTGATGGTAAACGGGGATATTCCGCCGCGCGTCAAGAAGGATGCCCATGCCATGATCTTGGAGTTCATCAGGTCAAGGCCGCCGCTCAAGAAGGTGTGTAAAGCTCCCGAACCCCCCGCTGTCTCAACAAATTCCAAGTTAAACTATATTCTCAATATGCAACTCAAATTGAAGTCCGATCCCCAATCAAAATCTCTTTTCGGCGGATGCAGTGTGTGATATTTTTAAAGTTCTGACAATTCTCGTCAGCGAAACAATTTGATTTGCCTTCTTGCTTTCAAATAAAAATTGTTAGTTGTTCATTGAACGCAGTCTAATCGAGAGTATTTTGTTCTCCGTTTCCGTATCGTTTTTTGAATTTCGCCAGGCCTCTGAGCGCCAGTTGGGACCGCCGCGCATGTGCACGCCCTCGCCCCGCGAACAGCTGATGGAGTCCATACGGAAGGGCAAGGAGCTCAAGCAGATCACTCCGCCGGAAGCACCTACACTGAGGCAGAGATGTAAGTAGAAGAACGTGTAACATTTATTTTTAATATTTGAAGCTGTGAGTGATACTCTAAAAAAGGATTGACCATTAAATATCCGGTCGTTAGCCACAAAAAATCGTTGCATACTTACAAGAGGTTTGTCTAACTCAATTCGTTTTTAAGAGCTTAGCTTTTGATTTGTTTATTTGAATTCAAAGAAGTTTAAGTATAGGAAAAATATATTTTTTGAACCTATGGCAATTTCCCTTTCTTTCCACCCCTCAAAACCCCGCTTATTGTCAGACTTTAAATAAACTCTGGAAACAGTGACTGCCAAAAATAGATGCCGCCTCTAATCTTTCGCTTAGGTCGTGCTCTTGGGCTCGGCGGTGTGTCGTCTTGGTCGTCGTCATCGATTCCTTAATTTTAAACGCCAAACAACCATAAATTGTTGTCACCCGAGTGTGTGTGTGGATGTGCTTATATAGACAGCCGATGTCTCCTGCCGCCAAGCCAGAGAAAGAGGAAGAAACAAGAGAGAATGCCGAGGAAAACTCGTTGCCCGCCGCAAGACTTTTCACTGCACTTGTCGCCGGGGGAGCCCCATTGTGTTTGTTTGTTTGTTTCTTTCTTGCTTTGCTGGCATGCTTGTGTGTGTTTGCCGGGTGCAGCGCGCATGCCAACATAGATCAAAAACGGCAAAACATTTTCCAATTTACACTCAGAAAAATACATTTTTAAATTGAGCCGTAAAAGTAAAGTTATTTTTAATAGAATTACTTGAAATTATTGTAATATCAGGATGTATTTTATGCCGTAACCCCGAGCGTTTTCCAAAATCAAGTGTGATATTGGAGGTCTGGTGTTGTTAAATCACTTTAAATTGCGCCCAAGAAAAGGCAATATTATTTTATAAAGAGAGGCTTGTACAAAACGGTATTTTGAAGTTATAGTTTAAGTTTATAGTTTTGTATAGACATGATCAAGTTTTATCAAAGAAAATTCAGAAAGAAATCTCTTTTATAAAATATTATATTACTTTTTCCCCTGTGCATTCACCATCCCGAATAGCCTATCCTCGATCGCAATCCCCTCGAATCCCTTCTCCTCCTTGGAGCTCCACCAGAGGAAGCGTGCAAAATTGTGACACACAAAGATAGCGGCAACGCGACAACAAAAACAACAAGACGTTCATGATACCAACAACAATTTAAGCCAAGAAAAGCCAAGGCACGACAACCTCACCTCAGACTATGTTTGCTATTGTTGGATGTTGAATGTTTTTCTTTCTTCTTTTCGGGGCCTCCATCTCCGTCTCCGGCTGGGAATCTGGTTTTCCTCAGACTAGCTTTATTTCCAATATTCCAACTAGAGACCAAATATTAGGTTTTATTTTCACACTCTTAAACAGTTCAAAACCCAGTTAGATTATGTTTAAAAGAAATTTCAAATAATACATTTGTTTTACATAAATAAATGTTTCCAACAATCTTAAAGTTTGTTAAAAAAAATTAAATTAATATATTAGAAACTAAAGCAAATCAACGAATTTCAAGATACAATTTTCGTAAACTCAAAACAAATTTAAAATGCCTTTAATGCTCAAATGAAACTTAATCCGATTTTTAAATGGTATAATTTACTTTTATAATTAGAATTCCTATAATTTTAATATAATTTATGTTGTTTAATAAATTAATTAAATGAATTTCTTTTCCTTTGTTTTGCCTAATCAAAAAATGGAACAACTTAATTGATCCTAAATAGATTTAACTTTTATTTTCTTGTCTGCTTTTCTTCAATTTTTAGTGCTAAATAATTTCATTGCTATTTTCCTAAAAGTCTGTAAATTACTGAATCAAAGTAATATTTTCTTTACTTACTTTGTTTTTACATTTACTTAATACATTTGACTTTAAAAAATAATAAAGCCTAACCCACAGGCGAAGACCCAAGCTTTTCCGAAAAGTAAAAGTAAAAAACTAAGCATACTTAAGGGAGCTCCATACTAGAAATAAATTCAATTTAAAGTGTCTTGGATCCAATTGATATATCCTGCAGCTTGACCCTTGAAATGACCTCGACTTCCTTCCATTTTCCTTTCTCTCATGAAACTTTAATTGCAATGTCCTCGCGAGGAAACTTCGGGCGCTTAGTCATCGGCATGTGCCTTTATTACGCGTCCTTGTCAGTGTGCCGCCGGCGTCATCACCTCAAGAGTGACGTATAAATCACCCACGCAACAACAGCAACAAATAAAAACAACAACTTTTTATAGAGTTAAATGTCAAAACAAAACATTCAAGCTCTCTCGCTGGTCCTCTCCGAGCAGGTGAGAGCGGTCTTTGGCGCAGGCGCGAAACGAGGTTGAGTTGACAGCTGCCACATTTCTTGGCTCTCAGTTCCGAACTGAGCTTCACTCGAGACGCCTCGCTTTTCTTAGCCATTACCATTCTTGGCCGAGTGAAATTAAAAACGAAAGCGGACAGGCCTTAAATAAATAGAACAAACAAATAAAAGAATCAAGTTAAAATCTAGTTAAAACCGAGTTAAATCAAGTGAGAAGTAGTGCTTATCCGATGACAAAGTCTGCCTGTTTGGCCACCGTTATCATCCACCCTCTGTGAATTTTGAGAGACGAGGGTGGCTTCCCTTTTTTCCGCTGCCTTCCGTTTTCCTTTCTCCGGACTTCAGTCACCGGATCGATAGCCCCAAATGCAACTGCTGTGAGCCTAAAGTGTGCGTGTGTGTGTTTGGGTGGAAAAGTGCGGAGTGGAAATGGATGCCCGGCCAGCTAAGCGCTCCACGGCGGCCTCCGTCTTCCGGTCGCATCATGTCCTCAGGGAAGCCGACCTGGTGGACATTGGCAGCGATGCCTCTCTCTACTGCGGCTCCGATGGCGAGTCGATGGCACCAGCAGCAGTCAACGCCAGCAACATATCCGGCTCCACTTCCCAGGCGAAAAGCAATCCCTGCCAGAATGCGGAGGAGCCTCAGCCACAGCCAACGCCTCGTGCGGCGCCCAGAGCAACAGCCAATAATCCGCCAACTCCCAAGCCTCGTCAGGCCATCAAGTCATCCAAAGGTAGTCAACCCAAAAAGCCTCCCAAACCGCCGTAACACATATATAGTAAAAGGGAAAAACAATATATCGCTTTTCCCATTGTTGAATGTGCGCGCTCGCTCCACTTTGACCTGGTTTCGATTTCAGGCCGCCCCGAAAAGTGGGAGGCCCTGCCATTTCGGGCTTTCAGGGGGGGAGGAAGGCAAAAGCAGACTTCCCCAAAGGCAGTGCTCTTTGTGCTCAAGGAGCCACTCGGTGAGGCAACTGCAGTGGCTGCGGTAATTGCCGTCAAGATATGACTTTGGCTTTAAGCCGGGAGTCATTAGAGCCACGAAGAGAAACAAAAGCCCAGGAAAATATGTGCAAGTTGTGAAGAAGATTGATTACTCTGCCTTACAAATAACCATATGGCACAATATTACCTATGTTTTGACAAAGTTTTGACATTTTTTTTGTGACCTAATGTTTGGGCTATTTGTTTATTATAAAGAATTACCAGCATAATAATATTTGTTATTATTTAAAACCATACAAAAGTGGGCCAATAAGCCACGGTATGTGGGATAGGGCAAGGGTTTTATTTTATTTTGATTTCGAATAGCAAACAATTTAAAAACATGACTAGGCAAAGATTTTTAAAGACTTAAGTTGTCTTAAAAGTATTTTCGGAAAACCTTCAAGTTATATTCAACGTCGATTTGTGTGGTTATATTATATCTACATTCTATTATATTTCAAATACCTCTAAAATCTACTCCAAATATAAGAACAAAATGAAATCTCTTTGACAAAACTACAAAGCCTTAGTTTAAGTCTCTCAAACCCTTTTAAAGCCTTCGGAATACAGTTCCCCATCTAGATTCCATTCCTGACTTCCTTTAGCTTTCGTGTTTCGCCCCGGGGCAAAAGGTTATAGTCAGAGTTAGTAGATATTGTGTAGCCCCCGGTGGTCATCCGCCAGCTGGATCACGTAGCAGTTGTTATGGATCAGAGCTTAGACTTGCATAAAAGCGAAGCGAACTCTGGCACTGCAAATACGAGTTTCCCAGGCGGCATTGCACAAGCGCCGGACGAGGTTTCATAAGTAGAACCATTAAGTGCGTTGGGTTTAACGGTCTTGGTGGAGTATTAGCCCATGGACAACAAAAAAAGCTTAATAAAAACAATAAACCGAAGCGCCAACAACTTTAAACTTCAGGAGAAGCAAGAACCAAGACAAGTCACCTCTAATGACGCAATGACACGGCACAGAAATGGGCTGGAAAAGCCGGTTTTATGGGTTGAATGGGATGCCTGCTCCATTACCCAATGATATTCATTAGACAATCTAATCAAGCGTCTTTTTCCCAGCACTCTTACTTATTGTCTTCCTGGATTCATATCTCTTGCAGTGCTTCCAAGTGCAAACTCCACGCTGTCGCGATCCCGACAGCGGCTCATCAAAGTGGATTTCTCCAAGTTTCAGGTGAGTTTGCGGACTCTTGCATATATTTTATGAATTTGTATGAACTGTCATTACTTCCAGGACGACGAGCTCTTCTTCGATGAGTCCAGCATCAGCAGCTCCCACTCCACAGCGGCCACCCACCACCACCATAATCAGTATCCTCACCTGACCGAGCTGCACCGCTGCTCGCAGCCCAAGATGCCGCCATATCCGATCGGTGGCTACATGGTGGCCAGCCAGGCGCGGCAAGATTCTCGGGAGACGGCGTCTCTGATGCGGCCCCGACGCACAAGTGAGTATCCGATTCTAACCGGCGATTGGGCAACCTCTATACTCTATGACGACTATAACCCGCACTGGGGACACTGGGGGCAGCACGAGCTACGGCAACAAAGCACAAAGTACACAGGCGGTGTCGGTGTCGAATCGATTGAAATTCGAGAAGATTTCGGTTGAGAAATATGCACATATTTTAGCTAAGAACTTTGGCATAAAGTAGACTTACGGTTATGGTTGAGTTCTCCCTCAGAATTCTTTATAGAACATTAAAACAAATAGAAGAATTATAACACAAATTAGCAGGAAAGTCCTAGCAATAATCTTAACAAATTACCAATTATAAGGCCTAAAGAACAAGGCCTTACTTCAAGGCAAAATATTTTTATACCAACTGCAAAAACATACGTAGAATATTACATACACTAAAGATTCCATACCTTTCTTTCAAGTTGTATATTAAAAATGTATTTTACTTTTAACTTTTAAAAAGCTTTCTTCGCCGTACAAAAATGTACCAACTGTCCTCTAATTAATTACCCAAGTTACTTTGCAGTCGTAACATATTATTTGTCGCTTTAAAACCGAAAAAGCCGGTTTACTTTGTGCTTTAGTTTAAATGGATTATTGTTATAGTCTTGCACTAATATATTATGATATTTTATGGGTTTAAATTGCAGACAGAAAGTTGTTATAAGCTCTGAAGACAAAACATCCTAGGTTTAGTTTTGAAAACATTTTTAAACTAAATTAAAAAACTGTCTCAAAGTAATTACAACTAACTGTCTGCGATATGGTTTAAGTTTTTATGATTTTAATTTATTTTATCTTTATTTCTTACTTTTCCTTTCCCTTCCACAACAACCTGAAAAAACCAAAACAAAACACAAACTTAATTTCGCAAAAAAAGGTATTTGATCGTATTTCTCTGTGAACACAATGCTAACTTATATTGATTAATTAATTTTTATGATTTTGTAAGACAAGCAAGCAAAATCAAGTGTATTGTACAGTTTCTAAAAAATCGCACTAAGAACAAAAAAACCACCAGTAAAAAACACTAAGTAGTAACCAAAAAAGGAAAGTTTGGTGTGGGCAGAAAAGTTGACAATTAACAACAAATTGGCGATCGGTTGAGGAGCTACGCACACACACACTATGAGCCGCCACCCACACACACACAAATATACACAACAAGTAATCTCGAAATATATTTTGTAAAAGAAAAGATAAAACATAAACCAAAACATAAATAAAAAACAAAGTCTGCTGCAATTCGCCTCTTAGTATTATTTTATATTACGCACCCGAGTAGCTTTCTCTTCTTTTTTGTTTTGCCAAGAACATAATAACGTATTTTCAACTTTCGACTTCAAAATGCAAATAAATTACGCTTAAAAAAACAACAACAAAAAATGAACCAAAAACGAACAAAATGTAATGCTGCCGATAACCAGTGGAGCCAGCGAGGCAGGCGCCTCCAGAAGAACCATCCTTCACGGAGGACGAGTACCACAGGTTCTACGACACGGCCCTGGAATGTAAATATTTGCCAAGATAAGGATATATGCATTGCCCATCTTGCATGATACTGTCCCCCACACAATTTGGAACTCGAACTTGCATCTCGAAGCCAGCTCAGTCACGACAGCATTATCTCACAGCTCGCCTTAAAATAAACATTTGACCCTGGCCGTCGACACATTTAACATTTAGCATTTATCACCGCCACACAACCACGCCTCCTCCTTGTCCCTTCTCGCTCTCTCGTACTTGCATATGGATGTACATAGCTCACACGCAGTGTCCTGACCCTGACTTATGGCTCTGGCCTCCTCTGCTCCCTCTCGTTCACAGTCTACGACCTGGCCACTCAGTGCGAGTCCAGACGCGCCTCCCTGCGCCGCCACACCATTGTGGGCTGTCAGAGCAATCTGGACGAGACGCACTCCATGCCGCCTACGCGACCGGAGTCGCGTCAATCGGATGACGTCAAGAAGGAGGTATGTCGGGACCATGAAAGGGTTGTAATTGCATTGTAATACTATTTTTAATCCACCATTGATTACTTTTAGACTCCCATGCGCACTCCTGTGGATCGAACAAATCCCACAGACGAGGCGGCGGCCAGTTCAACATCCTCGCTTGGCCCATGGAACAAGTCCTTCATGGACAAACAGACCTGGATGGAACGGGGGGACGATCGCCTGTCCGTCACCCTGGCGGAGATCGTTCACATCCGTTCCGTCATGACCAAGGCGGAGCTGGAGGGCCTGCCGATGGACGTGCGCGTCAAGGAGGATGTTGAAAAGCGTCGCGTCTGCTTCCTGTGCCTGCGCACCCGCTTCTCCTTCTTCGGACCCTGGGGCATCCAGTGCAAGCTGTGCCAGCGCACAGTCTGTGCCAAGTGCTACACCAAGGTGAGTCTCTTTATCCAGCTATGCAGCTAGTGCAGAAAACTGACCGTGATTAATGCCTTTCCAGATGCGTATACCCTCGGAGCACTTTAGGAACGTGCCCCTTGTGCTGATCTCACCATCGCTGCTGTCCAGTCCGGCCAGCTCGAGCACACCCTCCCCATCCCATCACGCCCAACAGGCGCACTCGTCCTCGACGGGGAACATCATGGATGACCAGTTCCCCAAGTCGCTGATCGAGCGTCTTCTGCGCTCCGAGTCAGATCGTAAGGTGAGGATTGAATTTGCTATTTCGAAATGAAATCTGTTGTTCAATTTGGGTTCGCTTCCATTTCCAGACTCGCAGCACTGTGGGCAGTGCACCATCTTCACCCAAGCACCAAAGATCAAACATGAGCACGCCGGGTATTAGCGTGGGTCCCGGCGCATCATCCTCAGCAGCCGCCGCCCCTGGACAGGCTGTGGAGGCGCTGCATGACCAGGCTTCCATGTCGGCCTCCTACTCCGCGGCCATGCGACCCTCCGGACTTCATCAGCATCAGAGGCAGCAATACAACAATGCCATGTCCCGGAGCATGGAGGGACCACGGAGCCTGCCCGTGCACAGCCCAGCATATCGCCCGCTCTCCAATAACAGCACTCTGGAGAGGAAGTAAGTTGGCTGTAAATGGGATACAAATTATGGGATTAATGTTTACCTTGTGCCGTCTTCAGATCCCGTTTCTCGAGGGGCTTTAACCTGTTCTCCTCGGGCAGCCAGCTGGCCCAGACGCCGGAGCAGAAGGAGAACCTGCGGGGCGAGCAGGTTACCGTGTGCAACGACTGCCAGGGCTTGGTCAACGAGATAACCAGCTCAGTGAAGCAGAAGCGCAGCTCGGCCCGCAACCGCACCATACAGAATCTCACCCTGGATCTGACGCCCGTCTGGAAATAGGCGACAGAGCATCTCCAAGGCAGTGCGTTTCGAGACCATAAGGGAGTTTTAAAGGAGTTCTAACGACTGACAATTGACTTGATGACTTATAAAACCCTACAACTGACCTTATTTCTGATTTCTGCGACTGCCCTTATGGCCTCTGAAACTCACTTGAATAAATTGCTATATAGATATGGATTAGATTGACTGTTGTACACTTTAGAAGGATAATTGAGCCTCGAGGGGGAGACTCGTTTGTAAATCGTGTTAGTCTAGTGAATAAGCAAAGGATAATAACGAAAATCCTGGAAGCTAAAGCTTTGTACATTTTCTGCCGGCTACAGAGAGAGATCCGCTTGAGCGCACCCCACCACATACCACATATGCTACATATAATATATGAATATAAAGGAGATAACTATACCACACTTCGCTATTATATATTATCGCAATACAAAGCCGTTGTTTATAACTGTTTAATTTATGCATAAATGTTGAATAAGTGTACTCATCATTACTCCAACGTACAACTTCGTATTATGTACGGCCCGAGTTTATATAAACTCCGGCTTGTGCTCTCGATTCAGCACGATCCCCGATTATGATAAACACGCAATAATTTGAAGATAACTCCCAGTTCGGAGAAACATAATTTCGCTTAGAAAAATGATGTTGTGCTTGCGCAGATCCTTTGTTCACTTGTGAAGTTTTCGTTTTCGTTTTGGTTTTCCATTAATAACGCAAGACCACTACTTAGTTAATAGCCTAATTTAATTTTAGTCTGCGTTGAAATACCAACCAACACTATTTAGTTAATTCGTATATAGTTTTAAATCTCCCCTAAGTGCGTCTAATTTATAAGTGACCTCTTCGTATATTGTACAAGCTGATGATGATGCAAAGCACACAATTAACAAAAGAAACTCTAATTAATTATTATAAATACGAACTTGTGTCCTGCTTCCCCTAATTATAGTTTTTGTAAAGAATTTTTGAATGTTTTTGTTTATTTTCCCTATAATTGTAAATGCATTTAAATACTTGTAATTACTCTGAGTTTGTATATTAAATTTTTATGCTTTTAAGATAAATTAATTTTGAAATCATTTAACACAAACACGAGAAATATCAGAAAGAAAATACACAAGAAATCAGCAATAAAAAAATACAAACCAATGACGAAAGTAATGATTTATTTGTGAAACATTAACAAGACCACTTTCTTGGGTTTTACAAACTGGTCTTTATTAGTGGTGACTCTCTCTGTTTAAGGAAACTGAATTCGTAGTCTTCTAAAGAAAATAAATTACAATTCATCTCGTTATCTATGTAATACACTATACATATTTTTCTGAGACTTCTTCATCTCTTACGTTTACTTTTGCCAACTACAGGAAAGCATATTTGCTGTTATATACGAAGTAAATTCTTAAAGCTATAACTAGATCTACCGAGTAACAGTTTAGCATGATCTACTGCATAGGGAAGAGGACTCGGGATGGAAGGATGAGGTTAGTCCGAACGCGCCTTCTTATTGCGATGTTTGTGGTCATGGCCGCCACCGTGGCGTTTGCGACTGAAGCGCTTGCCCTTGTTGCGGGCGAAGTCGCGGCGCTTCTTCATAAACTCGATGGCCTTGTCCAGGAACTCCTTCTCCTCCTCATCGGTGGCCTTGCGGAGCGTCAGGGAGACCTCATCGTTGAACTTGAGCTGTAAAAGCAGCGAAAAATAGATTGAAATAGATTTAAGAAGATATTACGGAAAATGCCATCCTCACCTTTCCCTCCTCAACCTTTGCGATGTACTTCTCGGCCGTATCCGCTTCGGTCAAGCGCACCGAGCCCTTAGTTTCGCCCTTGCTGAACTCAATGTAGGCAATCTCGAAATCCTCAACCTTCTCGAAGGCCTCGCGGATCTCCTCGCGGGACGACGTTTCCGGAGCCCCCTCGAAGACTACAATGGCGTTCTTGGGCAGCTCAAAGGCCGGCTCCGGCTTGGCCTCCTTCTTGTTCTTGCGCTTTTCGTTCTTCTTGGCAAATTCCTCCTGTTTCTCCTTTAGGTAGTCCACCTGCCACTTGCGCAGCAGCTCGCGCTCCAAGTAGGTGATCTTTTCCTGGTCAAGGAAGCTCTGTGCCTGCTCCTTCGTCTCGAAGGTCAGGAAGATGCTACCCTTGAATTTGTATGACTTGGTCGGCTTGTCAAAATGCTTGCGCATGGTCAAGTTTACCACCTTGTCGTAGGCGCTGGCAAAGTCCAGCAGCGCGCTCATCTCGGAGTCGAGTGGGAAACCTTTGGCGTAGGCGGTGCGCCCCTGGATCTCCTTGCGTCGCTCCTCGTTGTGCTCGGGAAGGGGACGCTCCGGGTGGCGGCGCAAGCTCTGCTTGTCCTCGCTGATCTGGACCAGGCCCTCCTCCGACTTGTTCAACGCAGCCAGGATCTCCTCAAGGTCTGTGGACAGCGCGGCCAGGCGCTTGAAGGTGATCAGCACTGTCAGCGGCACCCAGCCCTCCTCGTTCTTAGCGATCTGCTCGCCCAGGAACTTGTCCCGGTTGAGGTTGGCGTCGCCAAAGTAGTACTCCACTTGCCGGATAATGGCGCGCTCCTGCTTTGAGAGTTCGCCGCCTTCCTCGGCCGCCGGAGCCGGTTCTGCTTTGGGGGCACCGTTCTTGGCCTCCGCCTCCTCGGCAGGCACTTCGTCCTTCTTCACCTCTTCCTGGACCTCAGCACTCGTGGACTTAGCAACATCAGCCATTGTAGGTATTGATATTTCGCGAAGAAGTGAAAATAAAATGTGCAGAGTCAAACACGTGTGCGGCGGTAGGAATGAATGTTGGGAGATTTTTATCGATAGGCAAAACTATCGAATGAAGACGACAAAAATATCAAAAGTATACCGACTGTTGCCAAGTGTTACCAGATTGCCAGGGTTTTTTGGTGTTGCAGGCCTAACAGGCCACGGGCACACCTTTGTCACTTTTCTATTTTGGTCGTCCGCTGTTTTATTTATGTTTGCGATGGGAAAATTGTGTTGTTAATAGTACTTAAATAGGTACATAATACACCTAAAGGGCGTTTCGGGCGGTATTAAATGCACTACACACAAGCGCAGCCAAAGGAAAGAAGTATTACGCGCGTTTCGGGATTGCCGTTGCATCGACCAGAAATAGAAAATCGGGCATTTTCTACCTGCAATATACACATTATGTATATAGTGAAAAGCGTGCTCTCCTTGGTATATAACTAATAGTGTATATAATTACAAGGGTGCTCGGGCCGGGGGAGAAGTGACACAAACAACGAACGGCAGGGAGAAGAGCGGAGGCAACCGAAAAGTCTGCTATTACTCACTCTTCTATTTCCTGTTCGACGAACGACCACCAGCACGACGAGAACAACAACAAACGGAGCAACAAATGTTTGTTAAAACGGAACGCAGCTGAAGGTGAGCTTAAACTTTAAAACAAGAAACCGCGATGCGGCGGCTCCAGACAGCTTGGCTGGGACATGACTCAGGTTTTCCGCCCAACTATCTCAGTCTAGCCAAAGGTTCACTGGCACCGGAGGAGAGCACCCTCCCGCTTTTCGCCTGCTGCCGCCCTTCCTATGATGCGTCATCCAAATAGAGCGAATCTTGAACACACAGTGCAACTTCCTTAAAGGGAAACCGCCTCCCTGAAAGTGGGAATGTTTTTGTGACTGGTTTTAAAAACGATGTATCTTTAGAGAGACTCATAAAGTTTAAAGGTTTCTTTGTGTGCTGGGTAACTAAATTTTTTATAATTTTGTATGTTCAAACTAAGTAAATAAATACTTTAAACTCTAGGGAATGTTTTATGCGACTGCAGTCGATGTTCTTCTGTGTACCAACTTCCGCCTTGTTGCCGGGTCTACTCATTTCTTTTAAGGAAACTCCCAAATGCGCCGTCCCCACGAGGTCGTTGAGGTTGTAGTACCCGGCTGCATAATCCATTGGGTCAATAGCGGTGGCCCCTGCTGCATAGCATTCATCCCAGGCCCAGACCGGGCAAGTGTTTGTTTGCTGTCGCCTGCTGCTGCTCCTCCTCCAGTGCCATTTCGTTTGGGAAAATAAACTGCACTGCCGGGCGTCGACAGAGAAGCGAGCATTCAGCACGTTTCGGACCCTGCCTGCTCTCGATTCCACATCCCCTCGTGGATCCCAGACCCAGACCAACAAGCATCATTACCCGAACAAATTTTGAACGGCTGCCAACAGAAAAATTCTATGAAAAGCGAAGGCAAGGCTGATGCATACATATTTTAAAGAGATTTCGGACTTATTATGACTTCCTGAAACCTTTAGTTTCCTAAACACTTAGACTTTCCCTTCAAAACTTAATCAAAAATAGTATTCCTAGGATAACCGCAAAGTCGGTTCTACCTTACATCCGGCACTATTCCCATTCTGCTTTATTATTGTTATTTTTGCGCTTTAATGAAAGCGTTTCGGGAATATCTGTTTGTATTTGTGTTTTCACAGAAAACCACAAAACGGCTGCCCGTCAGTCAAGTCATGCGCCGAGATTTTCATTCGAGGATGCTAAAGAACAGCATTTCTTCATATTTCCGCCGTTGACCTCGTTCTCGGCAATGCGATACTCACCACAGGAAGGGAATTTCAAAGTGGAATAGACCAATATCAGAGTCAATCAAATTATGAACTCCCACTCGCTCACCTCTTTTGTCTGCCCACAGACACAAGCGCACATCCTCATGACTTCCTCCTCCATGGAGAGTCTATAAATACCGCGGGAGCAATTAAATTATATTATGTCCATAGATCTTTTGGGGGCACATGGAATGGTCTAGGGAAATGCATCTCGAGTGGTTGTGACTGGTGGTTGCAGCCTGTAAATCTCAGTATTGACACATTGAAGGGGCAGTCGAGTGGTACCAGGGGAGGTTTCGGGCCAAGAAGGGAGCCGATCCGGCCGTGACAAGATCCCACCGGCCAGGGAACTGCATTAATTTGGTTTGTCTTTGCCTGACTTTGTTTTTCTTTCACTGACTTTGGCCAAGAGCAGGGAACAGAGAACGAAGCCAAAACAAAAACACAGCAGCGACTTTTTGTTTACATTCTCTTGTCGCCCCACCAAAAATAAACAGTCCGCGATTTGAGGTTTTCCCCAGAGACACGGTTCTCTTCGTCAAATTGCGCATTTCCGGAAGCCGTAGGACATTTCATTTGATTTCTGCCATCAGTGACAGATCGTTAATATCCGAGAGATCCGAGATCGTATATTTAGAGAGCGTGGGCCCAATGTATCTCTGTGTTGGGGCGTTTGTGTCTGCGAGGTTGCACTTCTGCCGTCGCTGCCATTCAGCGCCATGTGCAACTTTAATGAATTAATTAAAATTTCGTGCTGTGGCAGCTCTCGGTTCTGAGAGCTTCATGGGGTGTGTCAGTATGTATCTTTGTATCTGGGCATCTCTGCCGCTGTGACCTCTGCCGGCATCGTTCCGAGCAGTGCATCCATCCATCCACCTACGGAAATTTGATTGTTGCTGGCCATGGACTTAAGCGGCTTCAGGGTTACGCAAAATCCCATATAAATGGGTTTGCATTTGAATTGCTTTTGAAGACTAGAGACAAGCAGATGGATCATCATAATAAATTAATGCATGCAATTAATTACATCTTTACAAATAGTAAATTTACTAAAAATATGATTAAATTGATAGATTATCTTCCAATAATCTTTATCAAATATTCCTTAAATTACATAAACCTACACATAGATACAGATACAGTTATTAAATACACAAATAGATACAGATTCATCTCGAATAAAGCTTCTTTAAATATAAATCTTTTGTTTATATTGTTACTAATGTCATAATCATATCAAAAAACCACAATGCCAAATGATTGCTCAAATGGCAACATGTGTATTCGGGATTCTTGGTTATATATTTGCCTAATCTGTGACAGAAACCACATTCCATGGACATGTCGCTGAAAAAGACAAGATGATTCAGACGTGCACATATCGTATAGAGCGTATATCGAGGAAACTGAACGGAACAGGTAAAATTTCTTCGTAAATAATTCACAAAGTGGTCTGACCAAGAACTACCTATGCAGAGGTTCTCAATCGATGGAGCATTTCGCATCCCATCAAGAATTCAACATATATGTATGTACCATATATGTATGTTTCTATACCTTGGCACAAATTTTTATGGGAATTTTGAAAACACAAAACAAAAGCAGAACAAAGCAGCGTGTCTGTCGCTTATTTCTCAATGAAATAAAATTAAGATGCGATCCCCCGAAACCCTCATTTTGGAAGCTCAGAATGGAAAGTTTGTCCGATTCCCCGGATCCATAATTTTTGTCACATTTCTTTGTTGATTTTTCGTGAAAATACGCGACGTATCCGCCCGAATATGGGGTATATCTACGTATGTTATGTACGAGATTCTCTCACGATCCCGGACGGAGAGACAGCGGGAGAGTGGCGGCACTTTCGGTGTTGCCGTGGAAAATTCGGCTGCCATTTGTCGCCACGGGTTTCTCTGTATTTTCTGTATTTTCCGTTCTGTTTCTGTCTCTGTATTTCGTATTCTGTCGTCTGGTCGACAGTTTCGCTGAAGCAATGAACGCGTGCGGTGCAACGTCTGAGAGCAACAGAAACGGCGAAAAGCGGCAACATTTCGTACAACAATTTATTGTTGAAAAAGTATATATCGCGGTCTCTATATATTATAGCGGGTACTAGGCATACATATAAAAAGTGTTCAAGTGGTGAAAAAAGCGACAATCTAAAGGCGTTTTCATGCGTGTGTGCAGCCCAAAAAGTGACCTTGCCTCAGGGAAATATTGTCGGTCTGAATTCTTGAGAAAATTCTCTAATTAATCTAGACATCTTGGCGGGATTAATAAAATAATGGAACAAACTACTCGGAAGAGCCTCTAAATGGTCCATCCCGATATACAGCTAGGTTCCTGTTAACCATATGGGACTCTCTAGTCGCCATGATTTATATTATCGTCGGTTTTTTATTTTTAGTAACCCAGCAGACGGCAAAAAAATTGTTTTGGGCCGAAAGAAAAAACATGTTATTCATATTTGTGCGTTTACTCATTGTGGCAATAGCGCAAAAATGTGATTAATCTATTTATACATATGTATATGAGCGGATATGAGTTCTTCAAAGTGTATAGAAAGGATAGCAATTTATGTGGGTTTGTAAGGGAACAATCGGATACCCTTATTATCTGTTAATAGCTGGTTATCCATTTGTTAAATATTATATATAATATTTATCAGCCTTAGAAATGACTGATAACGAGCTTTGCAATTATAACTTTGTATCAACTAAAGTTATAATTAAAATGGAAACCATATTATAAACTTTGTTCATTTTGACATATTATATTTGTGATTTCTTTTAATGACTCAACCTGCTGTTAACGACAATTTACTTTCTCTGTATTTTTAGTTACAATATGTTTTTGGATATACAATAGATAATTTTAATGGGCCATGGAACATTGAGAATTTAATAATGTGTATTTAATTTTTCAATGTCTCTGTAAATGTCGGAATTATTAATCATATTTGGCAATAAGCCTGGCATTCTCTGCTGAAATTCCGGAATATGATTTTTTAACGAAGAGCCTTGCCTTGCCTTGCAATATAATTTTCAAGTGACTATCTTGTATCTTAAACTTTTTAATCAAATAGATAGTGGTGACTGCAGGAACCTAGCTGTGTTTTTGACACTTTAGAATCCGCAAAAAGTTTTTCCTCTTTTTGCTAAACTTATTTTTATGGATGACAGATTTAATGAATGGAATGCACTTGCGCTGGCCTTGGCTGGCGCAAAAGATCTCAGTGACCGCAACCGTCAGCTACCGCCAGGGAAAGTGCTGTCATACATTAAACATTTTACGATAACCATAAACATTCATCGATTTGCACTGTTTTTAAACCGCTCAATTGTTACGATCGCGAATCCGTTGTAGATCTCTTAAAGTATTGTTTGAACAAGCCCATAAAAAACTGGCTCGTAAATAAATTCGTACACGACATGGTCGTTGTTTATGATTTATATGTTGTCTGTGTAGCTCTTTCAGATTGTTTTTTTAACGGCCCTAAGCGAAATATGTTTTTATTTCGAAATTTCAGAGTGATTTTAGTGTTTGTTGATTTTCCACCCAATTTTTCGAATGGCTTTTGCGCCGCTTAGTTGACCTTGGCCATCGTCGTGTAGCGCGCACGAGTTTTCCAGACACTTGCAGCCGGTTAAAGAAGAAAATCCGGAGCGGCGGGTAGGGAGGCTGCCGGAAAAGTGTCAAGAAACTTGCGCACGCGTTTCTCGACAGGCCACGCCAGATGTTTTCAAAATGTTTTCTATGCTTTTCTTGTTGTTTTTCGTGGTGCCATTATAATGCTTGGCTAATAGAGAACGGAATTCCGAGCGCTCATCATTGCAAATAGTGCGTAGGTGCGCCATTATATAGGGGAGGTATTGGGATATTTTCACATATGCTGCTCAATGGGAGACCGTTCCATTGAACAAATTGCCTGGCCGCTGATATTTCAAGTTCAACACCCATCGCATTGCCTCGTTTCAGTTGAAGAAATCTAGAGCGGACCCGCAGCAGCAGCAGCAGCAGCCTTGAAGAGCCGACAATGGAGCAGCCACTGGTGGTGCAGGCGGAGTACTCCTTCATGGGCAGCAACAACGACGAGCTGTGCTTTCAGAAGGGCGACATTATCACGGTCACCCAGCGGGAGGATGGCGGCTGGTGGGAGGGTACGCTGAACGACAAGACTGGCTGGTTTCCCAGCAACTATGTCAACGAGTGCAAGGTGCAGCTGCCGCTGGCGGAGACTATACGACCGCCGGAGGAGATCCAGGAGTACCGATCTGTGGTGCTCAAGGATCTGCTCGACTCGGAACGAGCGCATGTGGCCGAGCTGCAGGGTCTGCTCGAGAATTTCCTGGAGCCCATGCAACAGACGCAGATGTGAGTTCAATGTGTGCCTATTCTTTCCAGAATTCCTTTTCAAAATCGTTTCTTTTTCACAGACTCAGCCAGGATGAGTACGCCCAGTTAATGTGCAACTTTGTGGAGATTGTGCGCACCCACGAGGATCTGCTCATCCAGATCGAGGAGTGCAACGATCGTGTGGGCAAGCTTTTCCTTACCAGTGCTCCGTTGATGAAGAAGGTCCACCAGGCCTACTGTGCGGCCCACCCCAAGGCGATTGTCATATTGGACAAATACAAGTGAGGGGCCCATCCATAAATAATGAAATCAATAGAAAAGTGCTGCCTAAAATCAAGAATTTATGTGGATTATAAATTTAGAAAGATCTTGATTTATGTTCGTCGCTTATATCCAGAAAAATTCCTTCAAAAGAATGTTTTAATATTCTCGGCGATGGTTTTATTGATCAATTCGGAATATGCTTATTTTTAGATCATATTTCCTTTCCATTAAATATTAGATTAAATATAGAGCACCAAGCTATTTATTTGTTTCTTAATCTATTTCCCTATGTTTAAATCGAATTGAATTAAATGTAAGCATTTCATTTTAATGATTTGTTTCCCTTTTCCCCTAGGGATGACCTGGAAAAGTACATGGAACGGCAGGGTGCTGCTACGCCTGGCTTACTAGTGCTAACCACGGGCCTCTCGAAGCCCTTCCGCCGCCTGGACAAATACTCAGCCATGCTGCAGGAGCTGGAGAGGCATATGGAGAGCAGCCATCCGGATCGAGGGGATACCCAGCGGAGTGTGGCCGTCTACAAGGATATAGCGGCCACCTGTTCGGCCACGCGGCGACAGAAGGAGCTGGAGCTGCAGGTGCTGACGGGTCCGGTGCGCGGGTGGCAGGGCCAGGAGCTGAGCACGCTGGGCGACATCATACACATGGGAAGCGTGGCTGTGGGAGCTGATCATCGCGACCGATACTTTGTGCTTTTCCCCCAAACATTACTCTTCCTGAGTGTGAGTCAGAGGATGAGTGCTTTTATCTACGAGGTAGGGATAATCATTAAATCAGCTTCAAGAGCTCTAACTAAGCTTTTCTCCCATCTGTAGGGGAAGCTTCCTCTGACTGGGATCATTGTGAACCGGCTGGAGGACACGGACGCCATCAAGAATGCCTTTGAGATTAGCAGTCCGCTAATAGATCGCATCGTGGCCGTGTGCCAGGGTCCGAACGAGGCCAACAAGTGGGTGGAGCTGCTCAATGCCAACAATCCCAGCTTGCCAATGGGCATCAAGAGGCAACTGAGCAACCTGAGCAACTCCTCGGTGGGACACCTGAATGCCGCACATGTAAGTACTGATTACCCTTCGCTCTCGAATCATTTTGAATATTTTTGCGTGGGCAGCTGAGTCAGCACTTGGATTCGCGCGGCTACTGCACACGGTTCTCGCTGTGTGCCTACTACTCGAGTCCACCTGGTCAGCTGCGGCCCCGTTTGACCCTTCCGCCCAGCAATTATCCGCCCACAGCGCCATATGCGAACCTCAGCGCTCACTTCGCGCGGCTCGTTAAGGCGGGGGGCTTGAGGAGCGCCATCGTGAAGATGCTGCTCTATCCGCAGGCTCGCCAGAGCATCGATCTCATGCGGATAGCGCTGCGCAAGAAGCGCTGCCACAAGGCGGCCGCCAAGCTAAAGGATCTCAATGCCAATCAGGACTCGGCGCAGTCGGAGCTGGAGCGGCAGGATGCCATCGAGCTGCCCACGGACTCGGAGAGCTTTGAAGATGACCTAGAGGACGAGTTCCTGCATTCCTGCGACTCGGATCCGTTTGAGTACGTGCAGTTCTACCAGAACAAGCGCAACGATTCCATGTGCAACTCGGCGGGCACATTTGTGGACCATGGAACCTGCGGCCGCAGGCACTGTTCCTCGATAAATCTCATTAAATTGGATTCCGTGGATACGGACGAGGTTTTGGCCCAAAATGAGCTGAAAAAGGAGTCGCTCATCATCGGTTCGAGGGCCCTTAGAGCCCTGGCTCGCAGGTCCACCAACAGGAATTCCAGTGTTCACACTTCCACTGCCACCTTGGAGCTGGGCCTGGGTGGCAGCATCACGAACTGTGTGGAGGAGGAGGAGCCCAGTCCGCATACGGTATTCAGGCCCCTGCAGCAGCAGAGTTCCGATGCCAGTTCCATGTATATGGCTCGACTGGGCGGGGCATTCACCGCCTGCGAGAACCTGGCCAGCATGCCTGATGATCTCAGCCAGGAGGCTAGTGTCCCAGAGCCGGCCACCCCACTCCCAGCCTCTCCCACCGAACGGCACAGCATGCCCACCATCTTTGTGGGCAATCGCTTCAATGCCAGCAAAAATACAGAGGTGTATGTGCCCACGTGGCGAGATCGCCAGGATATGCAGAAGCAGAGTGTGGATGCTGAGCAGGATGGGGAGCTGCACTCGAGCTCCATGGATCTGCCAGCGGCCTGTCGCACGGCTCCAGACAAGCTGCAGGCAGAGCTGCTGTACAACTGCGAGGAAGCCCTGGCGAGTCCCCTGAAGCTGAAGCGGGAGGACACACCCTTTCAGGGGCATAATCTGAACTCAGACAAACGGGTCTCCCACAAGAGTGACAGTCCCTCGACGGGAAATCCGAAAGCTGATCCGAATCCCGCTGCCAGAAGCAGTTCCACCACAGAGCTCTGCATAGAAACAACCTCCAGGAAGCGGGATGCACCGCCAGAGAGGAGCAGGGAATCTATTAGACGCTGCATTAGCTACCAATTCATGCAGATGTCCAATCGCCCGCCGCCTCCGCCGCCACCGTCACATCGCCGGGATCCAGATCTCCACTTGGACACCAAATGCCGATGCTGTGAGAGCTCGCAGTGCCCCAGCCCAAGGTCCAGCGATAGCGGAATGGCTGGGAGTTGCACCATAACCTCGCCTGATCCTCCCAACCCAGAGTCTTATTTTCCAATGGAGAGCGCGGGTCAGGATATGCTCGATAACGTCGAGCCGGAGAGGTTCGATGTGTGCGGCATGTTCAGGGAAAAGTTTCTCACGCCGGAGGCCACACAAGAGGAGGTGGATCCCATGGAGGAAGAGCAGCAGCAGCCACTCCCCGATGAGCCCACCACGCCCACCAATCGCAAAGAGGAATCTTCCTGCATCAGTTCGGCCCAAGTGCAGGTCAACACCAGGAGTATTTTCCTGCCCTCCAGCTCCAGCTTGGATGACAACAACAGGAATCCGCCGTCCAACGATCTCCTATTCAGCTCAAGTTCCACGGATCGACTGGGACCGCAGGCCACCTTCCGGTCGGGGATGTATGCGCACTGGTGGAAGAAGGAGCGCTTGCCGCCGGAGGTGGTGCGGGGCATAGCTCACGCCTACAACAAGAGCCTGCCATCCAAGGACTCGAAGGACTCGGGCTCGGTGTGCTCCAGCTGCTTCTGTTCGATGATGGGAGCCAGCGGCTACAGCGAGGGCGCCCTGTACTGCTCGGTCTGCCAGAACTGTGCGGATGGCTACAACGGCAGCACCACCAACACAGCGACCACCACCTCAAGCTGTCCGCTGTGCAGCGAGGACGAGGGCATGATCGCCTCGATTCACGACTCCTCCTCGCTGGACTGCCCCATATGCCAGGGCTTCCGCACCTCCGGCGCCGAAGAAGGCAAGCAAACCGAAATGAATCGCCGGCCAGGTGGCCTGGAGTGGCTCTCCGTTCGGATCCAGGTGGCCTGGTCGGCGGCCGTTTGTTCCGTGCACGTGTTCCGTTTGATTGTTTTGTAAATTCGTTTTGCTCTCTCATATGTTCCTCACACATTCCAAACAAACTACAAATCTCCTAATGCTCAAAGACCAAAACCAGCAAACCATTTGGCCAAAATGCAGCACGTCCAAAAGAGATACAAATTGCAACCACACACAATGCTTCCTCATCATCAGTACATCCTTGACTAACCCACAGTGCGAGTTCAAATCTACAGGGAAATTCAAAGGAGAAAACCTGATAGATTTGTTTGTTTTTTAGAATTTGAATTTAAACAAATTATGAAGCCACCAGTTTAAAGCTTTAAAACTGTCGACATTTCCTTTCAAAACCCACAGCTTTGGGGCTTAAATTTGTCTTATTTCCATTACTATAAATATTCGAAAGTTCTTGAAGAATAAAGTTTAGTTTTCAAAAGGTAAACAACGAGATAAAACATATTTAGAGATCACAGTTTTCAGAATATTATTTCTCTCGCAAATTGTTAAGTATTTTTGTTTTCAAAGAAATAATTTCAATACTTTCTAATATCTGTAACGAGTTTAAATATTTTGAGAGAAACAACCTTGTGACCTTAACAAAAGACTATAATATCTCCTCCCTCGACTGCATCTTTTGATGTTGTGCTTATGAATTGAGGTTCCCATTACTATTTAAAAGCTAAACGAATTACAAAACATTTATCTAACGCTCTAGCAACACACAAAATTTAAACCGAGACTGAAGGTCAAACCAAAATCAATAGAAAAAACCAAACAAACAAACGCATTCGATTCGATTTGCTTGCTGCGCTTTGCTCGCTGCAGGATTTGCCCGAAGGACTTGTGCCTGCCGTTGTACGTTACTCTTATTTTGTTATTGCGGTTCCTCGCAGAGGGATTCTCTCTCTCTGATCATAAGACTAACTTGAAACTAGTTTAATTTATTCTAATTTGATGTTTATTAAAGATTTATAATTACCCATTGCAGATGTCGCCGCCATCGAACCACAGCCTGTTGCTGCTGCCAGCAGGCGGCCGTCTGCCGGCCACGCCCAGCAGCAACATCCCTCAGGCCAGCAGCGGCGGGAGCAGCAGCCATCAGGGATCGCCGGCCACCAACTCGATGTCACAACACAAACGGAGCCAGTCGTTCAACCATCACCTCAGCTACAATCAGTTCACGCACACTCAGCCTCCACCACATCATCTGCATCCACCACAACCACCAAGTCTGCCAAGTCATCTGGGGGCAGCCGGCCCCAGATCAAGTTCAGTCCAGACACCAAACAGCAAGACAGCAGCTCCGGCCCTGGGGTCAGCCATGGACGGCAGTCCAGCGGCAGCAGCAGCGGTGGCAGCGGCAGCGGGGGGGCCAAACGCAAGGAAAGGAAGCACAAAGGGTAAGGAATTATCTGCTGCCTTCAAAGGGTTTCGTATCGGCTCATAATAACTTGTATTGTTCCTCAGCTAACTGGACCATCAGTTGCCTGCGTCCTACGCCGCCCTTGCGGCCCAGTTTGTTGAATGCCACCAGCGGCTCCGGCAGTGGCAGTGGGAGCGGCAGCGGCGGTGGTGGCAGTAGCTCGAGCAACGCACTGGCCAGCTACTGCAGCGGCAGGAAGAACCAGCAGCCCACCTACGAGGAGGACGCCCTGGTGCTGCGGGTCTTCGAAGCGTACTGTGCCGCCTACCAGAACAGTGCCAGGAACACCATCCACTCGGGTAAGTGGCGCCGGCCATCCGAGATGTGCTGCATCTAGCTGTAAGGACTGTCCATGTGCTTCCGAATCAAGTTTTATTATCATTTGCTGAACGAACCAAAACAAAAGCTGAACAATGTTGGCCAAAATTGCTTATTACCATTCACTCACACACACACACAAAGCTGTACAATCCTCACACACACACACAACCGCAGTCCCAGAGCTGTGCTAAGCCAAAAGCTAAACGAACCATTTATCATTTGTTGGTTGTTTGGTTACTCTTACTCCTTATTTCATGGTTTTTATTCATTTTTAACACCAAGCGCTTAACGTTGCACTAAAACAGACAAAGAAGAATCTTCCAAATTTAACCAGGATTATAATGTATTAGGCTTAGTCCAACCACTTAACTGTAAGCTTAAAATTGTTAACCGGTGTTACCGAATCATATTTATAAGAGAAAAGATATTAATTTTTAGTTGTGCAATTGGCAAACTCATTTTGTTTTAAGATCCACAAAACTCTCGAAAACAACTCTGCAAAGCAAAGGAAGCCAACGATTTATTTCTACCAAAAAATAATGTCTACTAATTTGTATTACAATTGGAAAATAATTCGTTTATTACGTGAAATAAATATATTAATTTGTTACCCTATTAAAACCTATGTAAACTTTTAGTTTAATTTTTACCTCTTAACAACTTGTAGTATATTTTCATTTTCGTTCCCATTCCTCTCCTCTTTCCCATTTTCATTACCATTTTCCATACGTATTGGAAAAGTTTGTATTTATTGATAACTTATTTGAACCGGAAATCGATTCGTATAACGTTGGGCGATAAATACAATCTTTTCAATATGATATTGATTTGTTTACATATAATATCGGATTTTTCCTCTCGATCTATGTATATACATCCCTAGCTTAAAATCCCTATTCATAGTCCTCATTATGCCTTTCATTCTGTTGCTTTTGTGTGTTAGTTTTATGGCCAGGGTTAACCACTTTGTAACTCACCCATTCCGCTGTCCTGATTCGATCCACACTAACTGGTAACTGGTAACTGGTAGCTAGTAACTGATTGGTATGGATACTCAAACGATTTTATGTTGCGATCCTTTGATCCTGTGCTATTGGTTTTGGGTTCTTTTGTATTTTTGGTTCTCTCGCTGTCGTCGTACTCCCTACATTCCACCTCAACCTATTCCTGCTTACTTCATCCTTTGTAACCCTGCTGTGACTTTTCACCTTGTACTTTGAGTTCGCCAGGTTTCTGTTTCTCCCCTCTCTGTGTCCCCGCATCTGTGGTTGTCGTTGTTGGTATTCCGTTTTTCCGTTTCTTCAAATCTCTTCATTTTTCTCTCTCTCTCTTTCCAACCACACACCTGACCTGAACTGAAACGATATATATGATCCACCTCCGATCTGTATAGCCTTGCAACCCTGGACTCCGTGTCTGCCCATCCGCGGTGGCAAGCTGAAAACGAGCAAAACCTTCTCGACCTCCAACCCCCAGCTGCCGTTTATAGCCAACGCGGCCGGCACCTCACCCTACCTCAGTCAGCAGCAACAGCAGCAGCAGCAGCAGCATCTCCAGCAGCAGCATTACCACCAGCCGCCACAGGGCCGCCAACAGTCAGCCGGCAGTCTGAACTCCTCCTTCATTTGGCGCGAGGCCAGTCCCAACAACTTTAACCTGTACTCCAGTTCGGTGTCCTCTTCCCTTAATGCCTCGCCAGCTCAGAGGTACTCCCTGACGGGCGCAGGCGGCGGATCGCCCTCCATCAAGGATTATCAGCGAGCTCTGTCGGAGGAGAGGGCCACCAGGAAATCGCTGAACCGCCTTAAGAGCGGCTTTGGATCGGGCTACGACAATGTCTGCACCTCACCGCTGCTGCCCAGGAAGAACAAGCCAGCCCCCAAGCTGGTGGCCACCCAGCAGCAATCATACACGCGGTCCCCGGGAAACAACCAGGCGACAACCACCATTGTGAAACCAAATCCCGGTGGCCATCCCGGACTCTACGATCGCCGGCTGAATCGTTCCTTTGAGACCTCCACTTCGCATCGCTATGCGGGCTATGGAGCTGGCTATCTGATGAACTGCGGCGGAGCCTTGAGAACCAGCACGCTGCAGAGGAGCACACCCCAGTTGGCAGGCGGAGAGCGATCGGATGACAGTGATGTGGAGCGAGAGCTGATTCGGGGCAATGGAGCGGGTCCGTCGGCGAATTTGGAGCTCAACGCCGATGGAAGCAAACGGCAGTCTGGGAGCTGGTGTTGCGGTAATTTTGTGATGAAACAGTGGCGCAAGATCAACCATCTTTGAGTCGGGGTCGGGGCACATCCAGCCTTTATCAGTCATCCCCATAAGCATCCTCAGTATCAGTCTCAGTCTCAGCATACTCAACATATCGCATACCGTCGCATCGCCGCACTATGGGGCAAAAGATACAGATACGTTGCAAAAATCCAACTTTTGATGACAACGGATCGTAAAAATTGTTATTGCATTCGACAGGTAATAGTTCAATAGGGTTGAATCCAAAAAATTATTCAAATCGGTCCAGTATCTTAGAAGTAACACGTGTTCAAAGTTGAACCTTTTTTGGGTTGCCAAACAATCAGGTAGTTTTTAAGGAAATATCCGACTTTGCGGTCGATTTTTAGGTAAAATATGTAACCGACCGGCATCGTTTTGGTCTCTATCGAAAGGGTCATCAAATCTCGTCAAAAGCAAGGTAGAATGAAATTATAATATTTGTTGCACGTGCAGGCATACTTGTTTTACC
>VNJV01001248.1:0-12075 GCA_008042635.1 Drosophila nikananu | reverse complement strand
ATTTGTAACCAATTTATTTTTCCAAGTAGTAAAAAGTATTCCAAAGAAGCTCTCCTCTTTGTAAAAGATAGAGGAATGCATGCTTTTCTCAATAAGCTTATTTCTTCGAACTTCAGAATATCGTATCACTTTTCTCTGTAAGCTTTGTAAATAAAACCTATAAAAGAAAGTTCTTGGAATTTAACTGTAAATAAATCATTCTTTGCTATATTTTTCCATTTTCTTTGTCTTACGTATACTTAATATTTTTATTTAGCGTAAAAGTTACATTCACTCGTTCGATTTCGTTTATTTTTGTTCGTGTGCATCTCCATGTGACCTTCGACCGGTTTCTCGTAAACCTAATTAAATCTGTCATCTGCATTCGAAGCTCTGCTGCTGCTTTACGATGTGACCAACAAGACCACCTACGACAACATACGGGCCTGGCTGGGCGAGATCCGGGAGTACGCGCAGGAGGACGTGGTCATCGTTTTAATAGGTGAGAGATCCGGTTAATAGGCCACCTTTTTGCCACATTTGAGTACGCTTAATCAACTTATGGGCCTCGAATCGAATTTACTCCGCCTTTCAGGCAACAAGGCCGACTGCAGTGGCAGCGAGCGGCAGGTGAAGCGCGAGGATGGCGAGCGCTTGGGACGGGAGCACAATGTGCCCTTCATGGAGACCTCGGCCAAGACGGGACTTAACGTGGAGCTGGCCTTCACGGCGGTGGCCAGGTAGGTCTTCCTATTCACAGATACACTGCAGATTGGTCCAAACGAGGCCTCAGGGGAAGAGGAACTTCTCCTTTTCTGGTAGACAAAACTCCACTGGCTATTTTTTAGCTTAGGCTTTCACTTCGTCCAACGCTTCCCCGCATCCCATTCAACCGTTGTCCTAAATCTTGTCATCAACAGGCAGCTGAAGAGTCGCGGCTACGAGCACGGCGATGATGGAAAGTTCAATGTGCATGATTTTGTGCGTGACAATACAAAGGCGCGCTCCGTTTGCGCCCAGTGCCGGAACATGTAATTGGCCAATTGCCACGCAGGAGCCACATCCTCCCGATCCCGGTTCTGACTCCGACACTGATTCCGAGAACACCACACAATAAACCGGCACACAGATCAAAGGGAAGAGTGGAGCGCACTCAGAAGGATACGGACAAGGACACGGCCATGGTCACGGACACGGAGGGCAGTGCCGAGCTCCGGCATTTAATGAAGCACACACAATGAGAAACACTGACAAGATGGCACCAATTTTGTAAGACCCTAGTGAGAAGGTAGAAGAGAGTACTCGGTATGTTTTGTATGTAAATGGGAACTTCGGGGCGGAACGGGACGCGATACGTTTAATTTTGTAGGGCAGGCCACCGCATTGGCATTGATTGATGCGCAAAAAATATTGAACAATATATATATATATATACAAATATCCATATACAACTGCATAAATTACTTTAACGAGAGAGCGGGGCGGATGAAACGCAGCAAAATCATGCAACATTGAGATTTATCCAGCACGCCGTTGGACTTCGCCAAGGATCGCAAGGATCCTACTAGGATATCTATAAGCCATCTCGAGAGTGGGAACCAAATCCAATTAATGAGAAACAATCACTCAATTTACCTACGATTACATTTTGTTTATAACTCCTAATCGTTAAGTGTTATGAGGCCTATCGTTAAGTTTTAGAGAGACCCACGCCGAGAGGAGACCCTTGAATATTATTTACACACCCCACTAATGAATACCCTACGCAACTAAGTTAATTACTTACTATTACTGCTACTATTACTACTACTATTACTACCTATCTATGTAAGCCCTGCCCAATCCCATTCGAGACGAGACTACATACATATTATGAGAGGCGCGCCGAGGCGAGGGGTTGCGCGAATTCAAAGGCAGTTGAACTATGAACTATTACTATACTGTGCTACTATAGCAGAGAATCCGATGCGTACATACATATATCACAGGATGGATGTAAACTAGCAACTAAACAGCGTTATATTCAAGCAGACGTCAAGTCTATACCATAAACAGCAAATACATATTTACATTGAATGTGGTTTAAAAGAACGAACGAATCTGCGTTTTATTTTGGTATTTAGTTGGGTTTGCAAAACAAAACTCGGAAGATGCAAGATGGAAGAAAAATTCAAATTTAACCTATAAAACCTATTAACTATAAAAAAAAGGGATCAAATTTAAATAGAAATGCTAAAAACGAGGTATAACCTAAAATGGCGCAAGCTATGTGTCAGTGTAGGAACTACAAGTGAGGGCTCTGGGACGATTAGGTGCCGTGCCACCTGGCGGCAGACCTTGGAAGTTTTCACAAATTAAACATTGGCAACATTTGTTGCTCGCAAATAAAAACTCTGGCAATGCTGCTTTTACGGCTATTTGACCTTTACGATTATGGTCACACTTTTTTTAAATCAAACTCAGCCTTTTTCACCAAAACATCGATGTTAATATTTTTAAAAAGACTGAAATGCACAATTATGGCTATATTTAAAATATTAATTTAAATATTTTTCACTTGGTGTAATAAAATAAACTTAGAAAACGTATAACTGAGATTTCACTTCTTATAGAAGTAAAAATATTAAAAACTTTTGGATTTATATTGATAAAGATTAGTTTATTAATTTTGTCCGGGCTTAGACGTCCTGCTTTCAGATATAAACTGCCCAGCTTTGCTAAAAGGTCTTTCGGACCCACATAAAAGGTATAATTAATTTACAAAAAATATTGGCATAATGACATTGCTTTGCACCACCAATCTACTGAGTTTATTAAAAATAAGCAAAAATACAATCAAATCTGCTGCTAAAAATCTACTACCTATCATTTGCTTTTTCTCTTGAAAGTGACGGCACAAAAACATCGACGGTCGAAAAAACATCGATGATTTCGAAAATTCGAAAAACATTGATGTTTTCATCGAAGTTCTTGCACCTCTAAACGGAACATGTGCTCGGGCGAAAACAAAAAATTAAACGCAGATTAATTGGATTTTTCGTCGGTTAAATACTTGCAAGCATGGCGGATCACGCTTTTCACCGGCCCGGGCCGCTGAAGCAAACAAATAAGGCCCATAAAACAGGGCGTCATCGCTCCAAGGGAGCGATTGATAATGCCATGAAGGGTAAGAGAGAATCTAGAAGAGCTTTCCAAATGAAACCCCCTGTGTAACCCTGTTCATCCTCCGCTTCCAGGCAAAGTGGGACTCCAGGCCGTGTCGCACAAACACAAGCAGCAGCAGCGCAAGGAGCAGCGCCGCAACCAGATGAACCAGCTGCGCAGGAACAAGCGGGAGGAGGTTCTGGAGCAGAAGAGGAAGCTCGGTGGCCAAAACACGGCTCCCTTTTTAGTCTGCCTTCTGCCCATGCACGAGCAGATCGACCCCAAGTCGGCGCTGGCTATCCTCGAGAGCTGCGACAGCGAACTGGTGGTGGAGAACTCGCCGAGCGGCATCGTTTACATGAATCTTCCTCGGTTTAAGCAGCGTTTCGCCTTCGTTACTCCGCCAGCAGGTCGTGGCAACGAGCTGATTGCCCTGGACTACCTAAAGGTGTGCGATACCACCCTGCTCCTGACCTCCGCCGCCTTTGGCGAGGACGAGATCTTCGATCGGTGGGGCCAACGCATCTTTAACATGATGTCCGCGCAGGGTATACCCACTCCTGTGGTGGCCCTAATGGATCTGGAGTCCATCAACCCCAAGCGACGGCCCGCTGCGAAGCAGGCTGCGCAGAAGTTCATCTCCAAGCTGCTGCCCGAGGAGAAGGTGATGCAACTGGACACGGCCACAGAAGGTCTGACAGTGATGCGTCGCATTGGTGGGCAAAAAAAGCGTATTTTGCACAATGTTGCCAACCGGCCGCATCTCTTTGGCGACGTGGTTGAGTTCAAGTCGAACTCCGATCCCAGCGACGATCTGGGCACTCTGGAGGTGACGGGATTTCTGCGCGGGCAATCCTTGAATGTGAACGGCTTGGTGCATATTCCCGGGCTGGGTGACTTTCAGCTGGGTCAGGTGGTGGCGCCACCAGATCCATACAAACTGGACAAATCCCGAGACGGCGAGAACGCAGAGGTGCGTCTCTTGGACCGCAGTGACCCCCTGAAACGCACCTCGCTGCAGAGCGAGAACATACCCGATCCCATGGACGCGGAGCAGACGTGGCCCACGGAAGAGGAGATCGCTGCCTCGCAGCAGGAGACCAAGAAGATGAAGCTGGTGAAGCGTGTGCCCAAGGGCTACAGCGAGTACCAGGCGGCCTGGATACCCGATGTCGAGGAGGTGGAAGATCCGGACAGCAAGGGAGACGATGACATGAGCGAGGACTCAGATGACGACGACGAAGGCGACGAGGAGGACGAGGACTTCATGTCGTGCGACAACAAATCCTTTGAGGATGAGTACGAGAAGCGGGATTCCGACACCGAGGAGTACGTGGACAGTGTGTCCGTCTCGTCGGAGGCGGCCATCAACGACGAAAAGTACGACAACCAGATGGACTTCCAGGAGGAGCGGGAGACGCTGCAGAAGCTGCAGCAGGCACGAACAGATCAGCTCTGGCCAGATGAGATCGACACTCCCCTGGACACGCCCGCCCATGAGAGGTTCCAGAAGTACCGCGGACTGGAGTCTTTCAGGACGTCGCCTTGGGATGCCAAGGAGAATCTGCCCGCCGATTATGCGCGCATCTATCAGTTCCAGAACTTTGACCGCACCAAGCGACGAATTCTGACCGAAGCCAAGGAGTTCGAGGGTGTGCTGGTAAGGCAGCATTAGTTCTCTGTTGCCTCAGTCCCTCTATAAATCGTTCTATATTTTTTCAGCCCGGTTTCTATGTCACGCTCCATGTGATCAATGTGCCTGAAAGTCGGTGGAATGCCTTCAAGTCCGCCCAACTCACGGACAACATCATTGTGTATGGAATGCTGCCACATGAGCACCAGATGTGCATAATGAACGTTGTCCTACAGCGAATGCCGGACTCGGAGGTGCCCCTGAAATCCAAGGAGCAGCTGATCATCCAGTGCGGCTATCGCCGCTTCGTTGTGAATCCCATCTACAGCCAGCACACAAATGGGGACAAGCATAAGGTGAGGATACAGTAACTATATACATTGATCCACGTTAATGGGAAAATCTCGTCTAGTTCGAACGCTACTTCCGTCCGTATGAGACGGTTTGCGCCACGTTCTACGCTCCCATTCAGTTCCCTCCGGCCGCTGTACTTGCCTTTAAGGTGAATCCGGACTCGACGCTGGCACTGGTGGCACGCGGACGGCTGCTGTCCTGCAATCCCGACCGCATTGTTCTCAAGCGTGTCGTCCTCAGCGGCCATCCCATGCGCATCAATCGTAAGTCGGCGACGATCAGGTACATGTTCTTCTACAAGGAGGACGTGGAGTACTTCAAGCCGGTGAAACTAAGGACCAAGTGCGGACGCCTGGGACACATCAAGGAGTCGCTCGGCACCCACGGCCACATGAAGTGCTACTTTGATGGTCAGCTGCGATCCTACGACACTGCCTTTATGTACCTGTACAAGCGAGTCTTCCCCAAGTGGACGTACGAGGAGTGCCTGGTGCGAACCGCGGAGCACGAGCGCCAGCATGCGGCGACGAACAGGAGAAATGAAGACCAGCAGGTGGCGATGGATATTTAGCTTACCGTCTCATGTGACAGTAATGTATAATAGGAATAATAGAATTATATTCACAAACAATTGTCTTAACTTACTGCAGAGGCAATACAATATACATACATAAAAAGTGGATACGATTAAAAGCCTGCCGCATTGCACAAGGATCCAGGATCAAGGTCGGGCTCTCATATATGGCTAATACAGATTTGTGGCTAGGATGGGGGTAGTGGAATTGGGGGTTGCGGGTATTCAGTAATTAGTGGACAAGCACTTGCGCCGCTTCTTCTGCAGCTGCTCGATCTGCTCGCTGATCTGGGTGGGCGCCTGGAAACCTCGGACAATGCTGTTCACATTCAGGACTGTGGCAATGAACTGGCTAATGGATATGTGCCAGGACTCTGAGATGTTTGTGCTGCTACTGCTACTGCTATCGGTCCTGGCCTTTCCGCCAGCCGCCTGCCGCAGCTCCTCTTCGAGAGCCACAAAGAGGCGAGTGGTGCTGCTGGGCTCCGCCGCTGGTGTGGTGGGATTGCCATTGCTATCCGGCTGCTGTAGAAGAGGGAATGACATTGTTTACTCTATTTGTATCGCTTCAAGTTGCGGCAAACTTTTACCTCATCACCACTGCCACCCATATTCAATTGGGTGAAGCTCTCCAGGCTGGGCTCCTTTTTAATATTGCTGTTGCCCAGCTCGAGGAGGTTTTCGTCTAGAAACAAAAGACAGCTTACAAGGTGCCAAGCTCTAAATCTACATTAAACAGTTTGTACTTACAGGCTCTCTGCATCTCCTCGTCCTGCACCAGACCCATGATTTCTATAATGCTGCGCCACAGCAGCTGGAAATTCTCCTTACGCATGTGCGGAATGCGATGCTGCGAACTAGTCGCCCCCTCATCGGGCTGGTCAAGCAGGTAGCCGAGGCTGCCCAGACTTCGCGAGTCCGTGGCATTCGAATCGGCGCGCTCAAGTCGCGTGGCAGCGACCAGGTCGCTGATCTGTGAGAAATTCGATATAGTCTCGACATTCAAGAGCATTGGATCGGCGGCGGCCGCAGCCGAGGCTGCACCGGCTACCGCAACCGCTCCCGCTCCCGGCGGCGTCATGCGGGCCGCTCCCAGATCTGAAATATCCGAAAATGTGTCAATCGATTCGTAACGTCCCTGCTGGCGAAGCCCTCTCAGGAGCCCGTCATCGTCCCGCCCAGCATCTGTGGATGTTGCAGTACCCTGATGTGCCGGCAGATCCACGTAGAAGGTCGAGTTGCGCTGCACCAACGATGAGGCGTTGGAGTTTAGCGACAGATTGGGTGTAGTGCGCGATAAGTCCATGAACGTGTTGCCCGAGATCCCGGCCAGATTATGCAGGTGCTGCGTGGCACTGACCAGGGCAAAGTCGTCGTCGTCAAAGTTGTGATCCGAGGGCGAGGGCAAGGCCTCCATCGACTCCGATGCGTCATTGCTGCAGAATTGGCATTAATAAAGGTTAATAGTTAAATGCTTCATCTTACTCAAAGAAATCCTCCGCCTCAAAGGCCTCCTCGGCGTCATCTTTGGTGCGCGGACGCGGCCGTCGCGATCGTTCAATCTCAGCCTTGGACAGCAGTGGCGGCAAATGCAGAACAAACAGCAGCTTCAGCTTCTCCATACTCTTCTGCGAAGAGCAGACCAGACCCAGGGCGTTAATGAGCTGACCAATGTCGAGGCTGCCAGTGCCCTTTTTGTCGGTGAGCTAATATACAAAATTGATACAAATTGCAACAAATTCAAGATATTACTTCGGTATAGCATTTCTGGGATATACTCACCCTAAACAGCTTTTCTCCAATGTCCACGCTGACGCATTTGCGCCAGGGCGTAAGCTCCATGAAGAGCGTGTGGAACACCTCAAAGTTGACACAATATGCCTCGTATCTGCCAATAGAGGCGGCCGCATCCTGGGCCGCCCTGCTCGGCGACTGTGGCAGCAGCTGCGGCATCTCTGACAGCGGACACTGGGCCTTCTGTTGCTGCTGCTGCAATGACTTCAGAGCGTGCTTCTCCTCCCGAATGATGGTGAGCAGCATGTGCAGCTCGCTGCGATTGAAGTACGGATTCTGGATGTAGGCCTTTACAATGGTTTTCTCGTTATCAATATCGAATTGTCGCATGGTCAGTCGACGGTGCTTGTTGCGCAGTTCGTCGATGCGCTGATGAGTCAGCTCCTCGCCGAACTTGGTGTACGCCTCGTGGATGAGTGTCTGCACGGTTTGGGTCTGCGTGCGCTCCATTTTACGCTTATCGTTGGTGGGTGGCACCTGATACTCCGGGTTGTAGATACCTTCTAGGTAGTGCTGCAGCACTAGCATGGCCTCGCCATCATCCTGACACCTAAGCAGCTTCTCCCGGTTCCACTCGATGATCTGCAGAGAAATCATGAAGATGATCTTGGCGCCCTCGTAGAAGAAGCAGTCGAGGATATGCAGTGAGCTCTCGTAGCTGATCACGCTCATGAAGATGGTGAGGAACCAGGAAATAGAGATCATCTTGATCACGCCCAGCTTCTCCAAGTGACCGTGCAGGTCGGGCAGGTGGGTCTCCACTAGCTCGTTGAGCACGCCCTGATCGATCTGGGCGCCCACCACCTTGTCCTTGTAGTAATCTGGTAAAAGATTTTCGCACAGACTGGCCAGCATCCAGAAGGCGTTCTCCTCGTCGCAAAAGAGCAGGAACACCGACGACACAATGTTCATGGCCTGGCAGTAGCCGACCTGGGGATTTCTCAGGGCATAGGCCTGCAGGACTCGTCGGAGCGCGCCGATGCCGTCTGTGCTTTGGAATGCCGGATGCTCGGGCAGCGAGCGCGGCAAGTCGCGATCGATCTCGTCATGGGCGAAGCAGTTCTTGATGCAGGCCGCCTTCTCTACAAGATCCTCGTAGAGTCCAGGATTCATTTCCTTATCATGAATTGCACCCGAGAAGATCAACCAGATCTCCTGGCGCAGCTGGTCGGGAATGCCCTCCACAATCAGGTTGATCACATCCGTGGTGCGGAACATGCCGATGCCGCGTCCAAAGTCCCGGAAGTGCGCCTCCCAGCGCACCATCTTTTCTTCCTGCTTGCGCAGTATATCCGCGCTGAACTGCGTCTTGAAGGTATTCATCAGGGCCGTCTGCTTGCTCCACGAAATGTCGTACTTGGCACGCTCCCGGCTCACAGGACTGTGGGAAATATTTATTAGTTTTTGAGACATCAAGGTTCTTCTATTTATTACTTACATATGAATACGGGCCAGCAGATCTGTGATCTTGGAAATCAACACATCCCTATCCACGATGTGAGCAAACATGAAAGGCACGTTCTCCGATGTTATGATGACAATTTGATTGTCGAACCGTTGCTGGCCATCGTCCTTCTTTTCCACGCTCTGTAACAAAACAGTAAATATAAAATTAATAATAATTCAGAGAATTCAACTCGAAAACCCACCTTGATGGTCTTCATGGGAATCACCACACTGACCAAATCCTTGACATCGCTGCGAAAGCAGAAGAAGTTCGGTGATAGGTATATGTAGCCGGCATTGAATCGCTTTGAGTAGGGCGTCCAAATATTCGCCTTAATTTTTCCATCGATTATCTCTGACTGCGGCAACCGGAAATGGATGCGAAACTCCTCGGACTTCTGGCGAGCCGTCAAGTCTCGCAGCAAAACAGGCTTCTTTGATACCTTGTTACCCAACCGTGCGAAGTTTGAGGGATCGTGATCGACGACGGGGCTGTCGGGGTCATGGATTAACTGCTTTATGGCCATTTTATTCAGCTGCTCAATCAACTGATGCGCCTCGCTGGCATTGAAGAGCATTGTAAAGTTGTAGGTCATGTTGTTGGTGGTCTTCAGATAAATGGTATTGGCATTTCGGCTGATGTCCTCGAGCTCAGCGCAACGAATGATACGCTTTATCTCCTGCCCCAGCATGTACGAGAAAAAGCAGACGTGGTTCATCGAAATGTACAGGGTTCCCTGCCGCGGGATCTTGTTCTTCACATAGCTGTGTAGAGGATAATTGCAATAATTAGGATTTTTCTGGTAGCACAAGTTGTTTTGCCGTCCTTACGTGGCGGAGTAGGAGTTAACCAGCTGCTCCTCCTCGGGCATTTTGAAAATCTTCCTGAATTGTGAGGTCATCACCTTGACGTCGGCGGATTCGCCGGTGCTATCTTGATTGTTTTGGGTGTAGAGCGATTGGATTTTGCATATGGTGAAGTTGGTCACCTCGTCCTCGTTCTCCATCTCGTCCAGCACTTTAAAGAGATTGGCCTGCAGCCACTCCCAGTCCTTGACTATCTCATCTTGGGTTATGCCAATGGCGATTTCTAAGGATTTAGAATTTAGAAATAATCATTAAACATTGTAAAATTATTGTACTTATTGATAAATTATTTCTAGGTTATGTTCCCCAAACCCGGCTTCGACTCACTTATTATTCTCTCAATTAAATCACAAAAGAACCGAGCCAGACCCCTTCTTAGTAATCTGAAGCGTTGCGAGTTTACGTAAGCGATGCGAGGATGTAAGAAATATTGACGTACTCCCGTTAAAACCCAGAGCAACCCACTCGCGGTGATTCACGGCCACAGAGATTACCAAAGACCCGCCCAGCCTGCCGGCCCACCAACTGAAACCGATAAGGCGCACAATGGCTCACACCTACCGTAAGATACCTCCGACGAGGGCGTCTGATGGAGGATGCGGTACGGCGGCGGCTTGGTGTTCATCATGCTATCGTAGGTGCCCACCAGAATGGACCCGAAGCCACGTGACTCGCCGTGGCTGCGCCGCTTCTGCAGGACAAAGAACCGCGAGTGCATCTCGGCAATCCTGCGGAGAGGAAAAGAATGGAATGGATGGAGAGTGGAATCACGTTGCATGGCAATTCTTTTGGGGCGGTGCATGTGTGTGCGCAAGTGTTTGTGTGTGCAAGTGTGGGGGGCTTTTTTCTACGCAGCAGGAAACAGTTGGAAGTTAATTTTCAAGCCGCTGCCGTAGCAGCAGCAGCAGCTGTGCTTTTATTTGTTCTTGAGCCGTGAACTCTGTCTCAATTAGTTATCAACAATAGAGAATCAAACTAGGCACAACTACGCGGTTCATGCGTTGCTCCCTTACGCGATCCGCAGCTCCTGGTGTGAAGTGCAGTTCGCGATTATCTCTGTCCGTGAGACACCTTCCATAAACACAACAATGCACATACACATGCCAGTACATACACACGCACCATTGCCAGCACCCGGAGCAGGTTTTCAGCCTCCAGGAGTAGGCCCCTACTTGCTTTAAGCTTATAGCTCACCAGAATGCCGAGGGCAGGAGCAGTTCCTTCGGCTGAATCCACATCCTAGTCGGTTGTCAATAGCAAAAAAGAAACAAAATTTATCTTTGTTTTAGAGCTGCTTCTTGGCAATTCCAAGAATTGATTTTCCAGTCGGCCGTCGGAAGAACACCTGCCAGTGGCCGAAAGTTTGCGTATCTGGTCGTCGGCGAAATTTACTCTCGAGCATTGCCCCGGACTGCAATAATTCGTAAAATCTGTGTTTTGCTTTTCTCAATTTGTTGTCTTTGGGGCAGTCTTTGTTGTTGGTCTACGCCGAGTGCCCGCCTGAATTACCGGTCAAAAAGACAAAATACTTGCCAAAGTGATGACTTTTCCTGCTATCCCGGTAACTGGTCACACTGCACAGTGGATGCGCCCAGAGTTCAAAATTAAACAATTTAATGAAAAAAAATGTTAAATGAGTAAACAAAATTTTCCGTAAAGGTCCAAATTTGTTATTTGCAAACCGCTTTTAACTGGAAATCTAACGGTTGCTTCTATTTTTAGCGATGAAGACGTGAGCACGTAGCACAGCTGGTCTCATTGCAAATTTTGCACAAATTAATTTAGTTTTGCAGCTTGCAATCAAATTGAGTTGATTGAATTCGAAAACGATTGATACGGTCAAATGAAAAACTCACAGCAAATGTACAATACATACATAGTTTGAATCAACTTTTTTAAGGCTCATTAAATGTTTTATTTCTAACAAGAAAGGCAGCTAACTTCGGCATGCCAAAGTTTTAAATACCCTTGCAGTAAGTAGAAGGCGAAGAAGAAAAATGTTTCCCGGGTGCTGACATAAAATAAATAATTCGAACAAAAAATGTTGCGAACGAAAAATGTTGCGAGCGAAAAATGTTGCGAACGAATTTAATGAATTTATATATATATTCCTATGGCTGCTATATGATATAGTGGTCCGATTTGAATATAATTAAAACCGAAATTCTGGAATAATATGTCTATGTCTCAAATTTTATGAAAATATGTGAAAAATTGGCTTAGTTAGATTTTTTCATCATTATTTTCTGATCGGTCCTATGACAGCTATATGATATAGTTGTCC